>VZQC01013614.1:1212136-1252081 GCA_009823505.1 Rhizomys pruinosus
GCTGGTGGGAAAGTAAACTCATACAGCCACTATGGAAAGCAGTGTGGAGAACCCTTGGAAGACTTGGAATGAACTTGCCACTGGACCCAGCCATACCACTCCTGAACATGTACCCACAAGTCTCTCTTACTGCAGAGATACATGCACAGCCATGTTTATTTCAGCTCTCTCCATAATAGCAAGGAGCTTGAGCCAAACCAAATGCCCCTCAACTGATGAATGGATAGAGAAAATGTGGTACATCTACACAATGGAGTTCTATGCAGCAGTAAGGAAAGATGACATCATGAGCTTTGCAGGAAAATGGCTGGAGCTAGAAGACATCATGCTGAGTGAAGTAACACAGCCCCAGATAAACAAACGACGAATGGTATCCCTCATCTGTGGATGCTAGTGCCAATTACCTAGTTGTAAGTATTTCTTGTCCAGGGCCCCTTGAGCTTTGGTCCAAGCAATTGGGAGTGATACATATTGGAAACAACAACCACAAACACAACAGAAAGGACTGCATCAAAGAACTGACTGAAACAGTGAACTTCTGCTCAAAACAGTCAACTTCCACAGGGAGAATATCGAGAAAGACTCAGAAAGAGATGAAAAGCATGTTTGGCAGAATACATGAGCTCTGGTGGGGTGGGGGGTTAGGGTGAGGGATGCGGGTCTAGATTTGATAATATTGTACAAAATATATATTAAAAAATAAAAAAATAAGAAAGATCAACAGAGTGAAGAGAAGTCTGGCATCTAAGACTAAGACAATTCTTTGAGGACAATGAAGTTTAACTTCAAGTTCTGACACCTTACTGTGATGACTAGAGAACCACAGTGGCCCCGTTAAAGACAAGACGTTTGAGGTGAGGTGTTTTCATCAACAGATGCTTGTGAAAGCCCTAAGCCACAGAGTATTAAATGACTACAAATAACAACCAAAGGTCTTCATTTGTCTCTATGAAGCATGAAGCAACTGGTAGACCACTTTGCCTGTTATAGACCATGAAGAACAACACTGAGTACCCACACCCCTATTCTCCATAAAAAATACCTTTCTTTAGCTGGGCAGTGGCACATTTCTTTACTGTCAGCACATCAAGACTGTTAGATCCATGTAGGTGAAAACCCCAGATAAAGACAGGCACAGGAGTCTTAAGGTCACTCCAGGAACATATTTACCTCAGGAATTGTCAGGGCTGCCATGGCAGCTAGCAACATGGAGACTGAGGCACACCCCTTTATAGCCAGTGGGTGGGACCTCAGGTAAAGGAGAGGAGGTCATAAGATTGACATCCTCTGGAGGAAGTGGACAGCTTTGTTTCCTTTGGGAACCCAGAACATTCCAGCCGTTTAATTATGATAAGGGAAGGGGTGTTGTTTTCTCTTTTGTATCTGCACTGTACTGAGAATCTCCAGCTGTGGAACACAATTTCTTTGTATATGGTATAACTACATTATAGAATTCTCTTTTTTTTGAGACAGGGTGTCCTTGTAGCCATGGCTGGCCGGGAACTCACTCTGTAGACCAGGCTGGCCTTGAACTCACAGAGATCTGCCTGCCTCTGTCTCCTGAGTTGCTGGGGTCAAATATGTGGGCCACCACACCTGGCCCACATCTTTGATCCCAGCAAGTACTTGAGAATTCTTAAAACTAAACAGTACTTTCATACATACACTCATACATAAGGTTCTAGTAATTTATCTTGGTGATGGCAGTTTATAAACGTTTTACCAAGTAGAGGTACGTCATCGCAATCATTCCCAGACATAAATGCTTTCACTTGAAGAAAACCCCTTCCATTGTCAACTGATGCCCTGATAGATTCTTAATATATATTATAACATTACAGAGTTCTCAAAGGTTTCATACCCAGATATACACATTGGAGAAAACACCTTACATTGTGTATTCTTAGGCTGTTTCACTGGAGGGAAGAGATTGTAGTTTGCAGGTACCCAGGGGAAGCCATGTGCTACTGTCCAAGTGCCAGTTTGAATGAATCCAGGGATTTTAAATGGGTCTCTGGTCAGAGGGACAGTGGCACAGCTGTCAGAAGCCTGTTTAAGTAGAAGGAAAGGAAAACACCTGTTAGTGAACCTTTAACAAGGAAGGGTCAAAAATCAGGTCCCCAGGGGTCCAAAACCAAGAAAAAAGGAAACTGAACTCAGAATACCTGTAAACAAATAAAATCACCTTGCAACAGTTTAATTTGGAGATTGAATGCAGACTAACAGATAACAAATAAAATCTTCAGATAACAGGTGTGGGAACTTAGGAACCTGGGTTCAAATTAAGCCTTTGAACAAGTTTATGAGCCATGCCAAAATTAAATTTAAATTTTTTGTGTGCACAATATAGAATGAAAGAACCTAGAAGTGGCCACTTTTGACAGAAACCAATTCAGAAGAGAACATGAATACATGACATGAATCTCAGACACATGGGAGAATGGTTAACACAGAGACAGCTTGGACGGACACNTTTCCTTGTGGGTTTGTTGGTAAAAATTGGTGACTTTTATTTATTTAAAAGTCGTTCATTGCCTGTAGTCTCATTTGTTTCATTTGTCCTTTGATGTCACACCCATGAAACCATTGCCAAGTACAATGTCACCAGTATTTCCCTATATATTTTCTTTTCTCTGCAAAAAATTTTGATAATTTTAGGGTTTAAAAAAATTTAGATAGTTGAGTTACTATTCAGAGTATGTATTCAAAGCTGTGTGGTTAATTCCCCTCACTTCGTGTGATGTTGTTCTTAGGCCTTCGTTGATAACTGATGTTGTTGTATATTTATTCGCTGTTCCCCTTGGGTTGGTGTGTACTCTTCTTTCATACGGAAGTATTCCGTTCAGTATCCACTGCAAGCTCGTTTAGTGGCCATAATTTCCTTTAGTTTGTTTTTAATCTGGAAGGTTTTTCGTCTCCTTCAGGTTAATAGATAGTTTTTGCTAGGTTTTTACATAGTCCTAGGTTGACAGTCCGTTTGCAGGACTGTGAAACACATCTTTCTAGGACCTTCGGACTCTTAGAGTTTTTGTTGAATATTCAGGTGTTATTCTGATGGGCCGAGCGCTGCAAGTACTTGACCTTTCTCTCCTTGCATCTTACCTCAATACTTTTTTCTATATGCCTGAGTTTGTAGTGATGTAGCTATGATTGTTAGGTGGGTTTTTTCTGGTCCTATCTATTTGGAGTTTTGTAGGTCTCTTGTACCAGGATGGGCATTTTTTTTCTGGGTATAGAATTTTTTCTTTTATGATTTGTAACATTGAAAATATATCTACTAGGGATGGGATAAGAGCGATGGATCAGTGGTTAAGGCACTGGTTGCTCTTCCAGATGATGTCAGTTCAGTTTCTAGCACTCACATGGTGGCTAAGAACCATATGTAGTTCCAGTTCCAGAGGACATGATGCTCTCTTCCAGCCTCCACAGGTATTGTACAACACATGTACACACATAGATCCATTTAAAGCAAACACTATACTCACAAAAACTAAGATAAATAATTTTTTTTTTTTTTTTTTTTTTTTTTCTCTTTAGCCCCAGCTGGGTTGGAATTCTTTATGTAGACCCAGGCTGACCTTGAACTCACAGAGATCTGCCTGCCTCTGATGCTGGGATTAAAGGTATTGATCACCTACGCTTGGGTTTTAAGCCACCGTATGGGTGGCTGGGAATTGAACCTGGGTCCCTCTGCAGGAGCAGTCGGGGCTTTTAATTGTTGAACTATTTCTCCAGCCCAAATAAGTAATATTTTAAAGAAAGAAAATTGTTTCTAATGTCTTTGGGATGGCCCCCACTCATAAAGATAACCGGCCTCTGCCTCTCCCATAACTGCTGGATTAAGGTGTGTTGTGTCACCACAGCCCATCATTCTTTTTTTTTTAAATAAATAAATGTATTTTGTATTTTTTTAACAACATCTAACCCGTGTCCCCCCAGCCCCCCGCCACAGTTTTTTTTTTTTAATTTTTTGGTGTATAAATGTTTGTGCCTGCAAGTAGGTAAGTACAGACCACGTGTGGTGCAAGGTCCTCAGAGGCCAGAAGAGGGTGGGCCCGATATTTGGATTAAGAGTTCAGATTGTTGTAGCTAGTCTGCTAATGTGGGTGCGGAGAACTGAACACGGTCCCTCTGCAAGAAGCAGCCAGGGCTCTTAACTTCTGGGCCATCGCTCCAGCTCATATGCTCCTCTTACATGCAATAATCAATAGATTAGGTCGTTCATAGTGACCAAAACTGTCCCCAGTTCCATTTGATTATTTTTATACATTTATCCTCAACACTTCCTGAGTGATCAGCTCCTCTACTTTGTCTTTCAGCCCCTGTTCTGTTTCTCACATGACCCATTCATTCTGGTTGGTGAAGCTTGCCTGCAATTTTCATTTGCTTATTACATTTGTCATTTTTTCCAGCATCATTCCAGTTTGATTTCCCTTCAGTAATCCTATCTCTATCTTGAATCTTGTTATATCTTGGTATGACTTTTTTTAATGTCATTTACTTGTTTTGTTTTTGTTCTCTTGGAGTATGTTCATGTCTCCTTTGACGTGGTTTGGCCTAGTTTATCCGTTCTTAATTCTTTATCCGGAAGTTCTTCCAGGTATCTCACTGGGGCTCCCATTTTTGCTGGATTAGGTAAGTGTGAAGGAGACAATCTTGTCGTGGATTTCCTGTTGTTTTTATTGTTTATTGTTTATTGGGATTTCTGCATCTGGGTTTAGTTGGATGAGTGGAGGTGTGGGCCTGGAGCTGATGGTCTGGAGACTGCTTAGCTGTCAGTACCTGAAGCCAGGGAAACTGCAGAAGTGTAGGCCTGGGGCACAGGGTCCAGTGACCCCTCACCTGTAGATTCCAGGAGCTGGGTGGGGCTGGGCTGTGTGGTTGAATCTGTGGATCCTTTAGCCTATGGGAGCTTCAGAACCTGAGTAGATTGGGTAAAATCAGGCTCAGTGGTCAGGGTCTGGAGACCCCTTACCTATTGGGCAGGAAGAGTTTTCCGGGCTTTTTTTTATTGATTTTTTAATTTATTTATTTTGTATGTGTATGAATGTACTGTCTGCATGTAGGGGTCTGTGCACCGGTCGGGCAATGCCGCAGAGGCCAGAAGAGGTCCTCGGATTCACCCTGGTACTGGATTCTCCTGGAATTGGAGGTATACCGATGGTCCTTAGCTGCCATGTAGGGGCTGCTGGGGGAGGAACCTAGGTCCTCTGGCAAGAGCAGATCGGGGCTCTTAACTGCTAGGCTGCCTCCAGCCCCTGAAAGAGTTTTTCTTATTTCAATATTTTATAGTAATGTGGTGCAATCAATAATAGATTTGCAGAGTTGAAGGGAGATGATTTGTGGGCTCTACTCTTCTTTCTGAATTCTCAGAATATCTGATCTGCTTGATCATCTTGTCTTTTATTATTTTTCCGTGACACATATTTCAAGGTTATTTTTCTTTCAGTTCAACAATCTTCTGTTTGATAATGCCACCGATAATGAACTTTTCAGTTTCAGCTACGGTATTGTTATTTTTTTTTTAAGAAAAGTTTTAAGTGACTGTTGGGGGGAGCTGTTAATGAGCTAACTACTTTAATTGAAGATTTGACAGTTCAGTTATTGTATTTTTCATTCCAGAATTTCTTTTTGGTTCTATTTACAGTCTCATTGATAAATAAATTTTTCCGAGCATTCTTTCCTATTTTGTAGTATTTTTCTGTGGTGTCCCTGTAGTTAATTGAGCATCTTTATGACAACTTTGAAAATCTCTTTGTGAAGCAGCTCATGTCTGTGTGCTGTAGGTTTGAAATTTTTTTTATTTAGCTTTTGATTGGTCCACGCTTCTCCATTTCTTTGTATCTATGTTATTTTTTTGTCTATGTGTTTTTCTGTGTTTGGGCAAGCTGTCTTTATGCTGGGTCCAAAACTGTAAAAGTCTGTCAGCCCTCAATAAAGCACGATTGGTCACAAAAGAGAACTGTGTTCACGCTCTCCCCGTTATAAAAAAAAATAAATAAAAAAGAGTGAGAACATTTGATACCTCATGCCCACTCTTTTGCTCACAGAGAGGAAGGTGCCCTGTGCTGAGTATTTCCTCCTAGTTGCTCGAAGACTAAAGCACTGGACTACAGCATCGATTGTCCACTTTTTTGTGTGTAGTTCTTTCTTGTTTTAAAAAGGGAGGACTGGGCGACACATTTCAACTAGTCGTCTAGAACTTCGCAGAGATAGTCTGGTTTACATATTGCTGATGCAATGCTGGTATAGAACAAGCTCCCAGGTGCACCGCTGTAACCCCTGCACTGAGTGTGTTGAGACAGGAGGATTGGTAGAGCTTGATGGCTTCTAGTGCAGTTGGAAAAAACACAGGTCAAAGTTCAAGGAAAGACCTGTCTCAAAAGGGATAAAGAAGAATGTGATAAAAAAAAAAAAAGGATACCCCGAGCACCCTCCTTTGGACTCCGCACATTCCAGGAAGATCATGCGCCGACCCAAACACATAAAAATATGCTCACACACCACATACACAACACGAAACAAAAACAAACACAAAAAATTACTCTAAATCCAGTAATACTTATAGTCAGTCTCCACTTGAATTATTTAGGTTTCCTATCATATTGTGTATACTTAATTTTATATTCAATCTCGCTCTGTCTCTCTCTCATTCCCTCTCACTGTATTTTATAGTGACAAAATCAAGGTAATCTTGAATTGTGATATGTTTTGCATTCAAAATATGCTTCAAACAATTAGTTGACCACATGGCTCTATTCACATATTAGCAGATATGACTTCTTGGGTTTTATTTTCATCTATTACACTAATGACTCATAAGAGACAGGGTTGCCCTATAGCCCACTGGCCTGGAATCGCACTATGTAGGCCAGGCTGGCCCGTGAAACTAACAAAGATCCACCTGCCTCTGCCTCCCTGTTGGGCAAGATGTAACATAGTGGTGCCTCAAACTCCGTTGGGAGGTCAAGATTGTGGACACTTTGGATCAGGTGTGCCTGACACTCACCGGATCTCCCCTTTAAAAGAACCTAACATTTTATTGCACCCCAAACCCTCCACCCCCTGGAATTGTCAGCACTGTGTTCCGCTAGAGGATCAGCTTCCATTTACAATGAGGCACCAGATCCTCTGCGCGTGCTCTCCTCTCCTCCATTCCCTCTGCTCTTTTCTCTGACCTCTGACCTACTGCTTTTCTGCCTTCATTTCTCCTCTGTCCTTCTCCTTTGGCCTTTTAGCCTCCTGTTTTCTATTTTGAATTTTCCTGAGAACAGGTGTATTAGGAAATTCCCAAACCCCACCCCTGGGCCAGGCTACCACCTGGAATTTTTCCTGCGCGAAGCTAGAGATAAAATCTAGACCCATTTTATTCCCCTTCCTGCTCCCAGATGTCCAGGACGCTGGTCTCAGGGGCCTGTGGACTCCACCTGGCACCCCTGGAATTAAGGTGGATGCAACCCACTCCTTCCCAGCCGCCACCTGAATCCACTACGTGCCATGGATACCTTACTGGTAAATTTGCAATGGATCCTGGTAGCTTATAACAGCTAAGGCATTTTCTAATCCTTTTACAATTTATTTTGGTTTTGAGTTTTTTATATTGGATTACTATAAAAAAGCAAGCAATTGTGTCTAAATTAAATGCATTTTTTTAAAATTAGTTTTTATTGATCTTTGTGCAGTTCATTGTCACAACAATTACATTTTTCCAATTCAGTTCAGCAGCAGGCTTATTTCCCCGGTCCCGTCCCCCCCCCACCCCCACCCAGCCCAGATCATGCATTCTGCCAAACGTGTCCTGCAATCTTCCTCTCAGTTTTTTTTTTTCATTTTTTAGCTATAAGTGAATAATCCATGAGTACAAGCCAGCCGGTCTGCAAAAAAAAAAAAAAACCTATCTGCAGGCTGTTGTGGCCAAACACCTACAGCCCCACCATCAGTGGGGGGTGACCAGGTGTTTTGTTCAATCAAGTTGATCAAAGAGTGTCCCAGACTACATTGCTGTAGTGTCAAATCAACATCACCATTCACCCCATTGGCAAACCCTATCAGTCGACCACGCCCATCTTCCGCGGTTGTTTCCCTGGGCTAGAAAAGGGGCACAGGTGATGGAGGTAAAAACAGTCCACTCTCTCTGGAGCTGTTGGACTTGGACTCTGGTCAATTCTGGCTGTTTCCTTTCATGGCTGACAGGTTTGTGCAGGAATAACCTGTCGATCCGACTAATGAAGAACAAGCAATTAGATATATAGGTTATTTAAGCAAGCACAATAGTTATGGTAGGTTAAGTTAGCAGAGACCACATGTTTTGGATATGTTAATTCCATGAATTACAATTTTCCCCTGTTAAAATGACAGGGTCCTTACTGTGGCTTATAAATCTCCTAAACCTTAGAGGATGTAAGCTTATGGGGCATCAGCCATGGGTTTATTCTCAAAGGGGAGAGCCAAGAGCCATTAGATTTGGGATATACAAGCAAAGGCTCTCTCTGCTGCACAGTATTTTCCAGGCAGGTGAGTGTTAGCGGGTTGCTGAAGGTGGAAGTCCCTTGCTTGACGTCCCCCAGGGGGAGACCCATAATTTGTTTATTGGTTTTAGTGGCCTTTGGTAAAACGCTCTGCCCGGCATTCCAGAGGCCATCTGTACACTTGCAAGTTGGTCTCAATACATCCTCCATGTGTGAACGTCAGGTCGTCGGCAGCAGGGTCTTATTGCTCTCCTCCTGTAGGTATCCAACTTAGAGGCAAGGAGCCCGTACCTTTGGTGGGGGCCCTTTGGATCCCCTGCCAACATCCACCTGGTAGAACAATCCATTGCTGATGTCCAGAGCTCCTGTAGTAATATATTTTGCTGAGTGCATAGCCTAGGACTTTTAGTATTATATTTTGGTTCTGAACAGAGAGGAAGCCCTTCCACAGTTCCCATGTCTAGTAGTCATTAAAGAAAGCCATTTTACCAGTTTTATAAGAGATGCCCTTCACATAGTTGTTCCTCCATTTACAGTTGGGGAGCGCCTCAGCATTGTCATATTCTCCCTTTTTTTTTCTATGGGTGGGAAGGCAAAGAAGTCTCTCATATCAGAACCTTTGTGGCACCTAGAAGGTAAGTTTCATTAGGACTCATTATAACTAGTTTGTTACATGTAGATCCACAAGGGGTTCGATTTTTGTTTGTAGCAATCTGAGGGCTTTTCTTCCTTTGAATGTTCAGACGGTCAGCCTTTCAGTTGGCAATTTCTGGTACATACTACTCAATGCAAACCTGTAACTTTTCTTTCTTTCTAAGGCGTTAAGTTGGTGACGTTTTGTCCGTTTGGAACAAACAATCTTTTCCCATAGTTAGTTGTAAGATTTGAATTGCAAGGGTTTGATGGAAAGGTTTCATGTACATCGAAAGAAGCAATAAAGGAAGTGAGAGAGAACCCACAGAGTGGGAGGAAAACTCCACTGCAGATACATCTGACAAAGCATTAATTTCCAGAGGTTACAATTACTTCAAAAAACAAAGAAGAAATAAAACAATGACATCTTCAAAGATGGAGGCAAAAGATCAGGAAATAGAGACTTCAAGAGTGAGGAATTAAAGATGGCGAGAAACATCTTAAGAACTTCAACAGCTCTGAAGTTAAGGAAATGCAATTAAAGCCACTCTGAGATATCACCTTAATCCAATAAGACTGACTAGGAGCAGGAACATGAAGGATACCAAGTGTTGGAGAGGTTTTTGGGAAAGGGGAACACTCATCCATTGCTGGTGGGAATGTAAACTTGTAACAGCCACTATGAAAGACAGCATAGTGGAGAACCCTTAGAAGACGCAAAATGCGCCTTCCCATTTGACCCAGTCATACCACTCCTGGGTTATATACCCAAAAGACATACACTTACTGCAAAGATACATGCACAGCTATGTTTAGTGCAGCTCTGTTCAAAATGCAAAAGCTGGAACAGCCCAGGTGCCCATTCAAACTGACGAGGATAGAGAAAATGTGGTACACTGACACAATGGAATTCTATTCAACAGTAAAGGGGAACACATCATGAGTTTTGCAGGTAATGGATGGAGCTGGAAGACATTAGTTAAGTGAAAGTAACACAGTCCCAGAAAAACAAACGACAATGGTGTCCCTCATATGTGAGGCTAGTACCAACAACCCAGATATAATATTTCTCATGGAGAGGAGGCATAGTAAAAAAAGAAAGACTGCATAAAAAAATGGACCGAAATGGTGAATTGGAAAGGGGTGATGGGTGTAGAGGGACACGGGTGTATATTTCGATTAAGGCATATTTAATTGACGTGAGCTCAGCAGTACCCAGTTTCGCCTAGACACTGCTCCAGGACACAATGGTGTTTTAGGACTTAGTAAAATTAAATGCATTTTTTTAGTCATATGGCAGATGTCTTCTTCAAGTCCCCACCATTGGGCATTTTGTTTTTCTTCCGGCTTTTTCATGTTTCCCCATAAAATCATTTTCCATTTTAACTTTGTACTGGGGATAGTTTAAGTTGTTTAAAAGATTACTGTGAAAGATTTTACTTATCCACGGGCTTTGTCAAACAAACACCTGTTTAATGTTTTTGGTATTTTTATATTTTTCTTACAGGATTTTTACCTATTTTAGGGGATTATTGCAGATTTCGCATTTTGACCAAGTTCCCCACTTCATCAGTGTTCTCCATAAATCCCATTTTATTCGTAAATCCACTTTTTGTTTCTGCTATGGATACAAGCATCTGTATCTGAGATTAAGAGTCTGGAATCCGGAAACTGACCTCAGGCAGCAAGATTTTACTCAGCTGCTTCCCTTTAAGGAAATGACTTTTTGAGATCTTTCCACCAACATGAATTGTTTCATTAATTTAGCAGGTAAAGCCAACACCTGTTGGAGACAGGTGCATGCCAGATTGTCAATCCTGGGCACACACCGCCCCCATTTCCCACCACACCCTTGCAACCCCCACCCTCGCACCCTCTACCCTGCCACCCTATACTCCACCCTCACATCCCCCACCCCACTCCACCCCACCCTATGCAGATGTGTGCCCACGAACTGCCCATTCTGTGAGCTCTGGATGGGCTCAGAGGCTGTTCCCACATTAGTTGCACCTGCTTTCTGCCTCCTAGGGAATCTTAATTCTCCATGCTCTGTATTCCAGCTGGCCCTCTCCTAGTTTAAACTGTGACTGCCTACAAAGGATCATTATAATCAAATTTCACTTGAACCAAAATATGACTGATTAGTATATTTCCTTTGAAGTCTGAGACATTGTGCTTCCAAACATTAGAACTTATGCATAATGAGATATTGTTTTCTGGCAACCCTGCAGCATATTGTTGTTCAATGACATTGATTAATATAATTTTCATTTTCTGTCTAGAAGCTAACTAAGCTAGAAATATAGAGTATAGGAATGGCCTTCTCATCATGGAAGAAGCCAGAACTGTCACTGATCAATTTCCCCAGAAAAACAGGAGCCATCATAATAAGATGCCAGGGAGCTGGCCCCACTTACGAGGACTATTAATTTAGGTAGAACAGACATTATGAAACAACCCATTTTATAAGTACAATAGTATTTAATGGAGTTAACCAAAACATGTCTTAAACTCTAAATTATTCTGTGTGACAATTAAAATCAATGGTTCCACAGCCCTGCACAGCCATGTACCACTTTAGGTAAGGTATGCAGCACATCATGGAACTGAGAAATTTCTGTGCCTTGACATCAAGTTATTCTGGGTATTGCCACTTAGCTATGAGATTTTAGAGAACAGGGATCGCTGAAAGGCTGGGGAATGACTAGCATTAAGAGTGCCGACTGCTCTTGCAGAGGGAACCCATGGTTGGAATCCCAGCACCCACATGTCGGATGAGAACCATCTTGAACTCCAGTTCCAGGGGAATCTGGACCCCTCTTCTGAACTCTGCTGCATTGAATACACGGGGGCACCAACCTACAAGCCAGCATCACTCATACCATAAAAAATAAAAATTTTAATTTAATTAAGTAATTAAAAAAGAAAACAGGGATCTCCCACTGTTCACATTTAAAGGATGTAATTAAGTCATGTGTCTGTCATGTGTTTAGGCCCTCGGGTTCGGGCTAGGTTTAAATCCACATAGACCACTTGTGTGTCCATTGTAGATGGAGGGTCGTAGCACTGAACCTGTGAACAGGGACAAACTCCAAGTTCTGTGAGGTTAGATGAGCAAAAGGAAGTCCACTGTGAGTGCTCTGCTGTGTCCACACCCGCCCACAATGCAGCTGAGGGTTTCTCCATAATTATCGAGCTTATTGTCTATTGTATTCACACAGACTACATGTTCTTAAGAAAAAATATGCCACAAACATCAGAGTATTTGAGTTTTGGACAAAATTCTTGAAAGCTCTTTCTTCTTCTTATTGCTCTAATCATCTGTAATGATCTACTCTATCAGAGCCCAGGGTGAGTCAAATGAAATACTCATCTTGAATTCAAAGTGAGGTGTTTTCATCAACAGATGCTTGTGAAAGCCCTAAGCCACAGAGTATTAAATGACTAGAAATAACAACCAAAGGTCTTCATTTTGTCTCTATGAAGCATGAAGCAACTGGTAGACCTCTTTGCCTGTTATATGACCATGAAGCAATACATGAGTACCCACACCCTATTCTCAAAAAATATTTGCTTTAGCATCGTGTGCACATTTCTTTACTGTCAGCACATCAAGACTGTAGATCTATGTAGGAAAACCCCAGATAAAAAGACAGCCACACCAGGCTTAAGTCACTCCGGGAACATAACTTACTCAGTAATTGCAGGATGCCATGGCCAGCTTAGCAACATGAGACTGAGGCACACCCCATGTATAGAAGAGGGGGGACCGCAGGCTAATCAGGCGGAAGGGTTCAAAGATGACATTTTCTGGTAGGAAGTGGACATCTGTGAGTCCTCTTGGGATTCTGGGAAACCAGCATCCCAGCCTTTGGAAGGTTGTCTTTACTTTAGGCGAGGGACAAGTCAGGACGGTTGCTGTAAAGGATCTTTCCTAGTCTGATCCTACAGTCACGGAACTTCTGATAGTCAGAGTGTTTTCAGAATTTTGCAATTATTAAGTCTTTCATGTTCAAGTTATTCTTATTAGTTACAACAATTACAACATCGAGTAAAATCATTAGTCTATCTGTGGCATGAGATTTGAGGGAAATTTTGGCCCTTACCTCTAGGACCTGGAAAGTTTAAACGGTCTCCCATCTTGGCTGGTTCTGGTGCCTGGTATTTTGGTCCAGATCAACAGTGTTCCAGACATTTAGTGTGACAGTTTCTCTGTCAACTGAAGACAAGCTGGTCAAGCTCTATATGAGTGTACCAGTAAAGGGATTCCCAGTACCAACAGGGACCTAGTGAGTGCATTAGCCATTGGAGGGTGCCTGTCTAGAGTCTCCAGAGGAACAGAGGACCTGTACTCTTTTGCTATGAATATGGGAAAAAAAAGTTGTAATATTAAAGGGATCCAGAATGTAGAGCCCAGCAAAACCATGACTTGTCTCACCCCGGTATTTCTACCTTGAGCACAAACGTGGATCTCTCTCCTATCTCTGAGGTATTTTCTAGCATGGCACTCGTGGATCTCTCTTCCTGTCTCTTGAGGTATTTTCTTGCATACACAGCTGATCTCTCTCTATCTCTGAGGTATTTTCTAGCATGGCACAGCAGAGTCTTTCCTATCCTCTGAGTATTTCAGCATGGCAGACATCTCTCTCCTCTCTCTCTGGTATTAGGGTATAAGCTTATTATTTTTTCTTTTGATATAAGTTCCATTTCTATAACCATTACAGCTTATCCTCGATTTTTCTATTTCTTTTTTGTTGTTAATTTTTCATTGATCTTTGTGTATTTCATACTATCATTTTCCAATTTCAAGTTCAGCATATTTTCCCCTTCCCGTGTCCCCCCACCCCACCCACCCAATCCCAATCAGCAGTTCTGCCATAATTCCATCTCTCATCTTCTTTTTTTATTTTTTAGCAATAAGTGATAATTTATGATTACAAGCATCCTTCATGTAAATCAATTTGCACAGCATTGTAAGCCAAACCCACACAGCCTTTGGGTCCCACCATCCATGCGGATGGGGGGTAGCTGTATGTTCCTAAAAGACAACTGGCGCATGAAGTCCTTCAAGGAAATCTTCAACGACGCTTCCCTGGCCAGGATGACGTGCACTCACTGCCATAAGATATGTACAGGTAGGTGCCCATGCAGACACCATGACCTAACTTGACCTTATCCAGCGGTAAGGGCCAAAAGGATTTTCCTTCAAATCCTCTTTGCCAAATAGATTGAAGCCTTAAATAGTGATGTTCAACCTCAAATATTGTACGAATTTGTAATTTTACATTACTAGATAACATGTAAATAAAGCTTGAAACATTGACTCAAGATTTTTGTTTTTTTTCGTTTTTTTTTTCAATTAATTTTTATTGATGCGTGTGCATTTCATACATTTTCCAATTTTTCAGTCAGGCTGATTTCGCTTTTCCTCCCCCCAACCCCCACCCCCATCCCAGATCATGCATTCTGCCTATAACTGTCCTGCATCTTTCTTCTCAGTTTTTTTTTTTCATTTTTACTATAAGTGATAATCCATGCTTACAAGCATCCTCATGCAAAACCTATCTGGCAGGCTGTTGTGCCAAAACCCCCACAAGCCCCACCATCCAGTGGGGTGACAGGTGTTGTTCAATCAAGTTGATCAATATGGAGTGTGTCCAGACACATTGCTGTAGTTTCACCATTCACCCCATCGCAGCCCTTACATTTCTACCACGCCCCCCTCTTCTGCAGGTTGTTCCCTAGGCTTAGAAAAGGGGCACAGGTGGATGAGAGGTAAAACAGTCCACTTCTCTCTGGAGCTGTTGACTTGGACTCTGGTCAATCTGGCTGTTTCCTTTCATGGGCTGACAGTTTGTCAGGAGATACCTTTTCGAGCCTACTAATGAAGCAACAAGCAATTAAGATATATAGGTGGATTTAAGCAGCACTAATATATTGTAGCTTACTTACTAGACACATTTGGATATGTTAAATCCATGAATTACAAATTTCCCCCCTGGTTAAGATATGACAGGGTCTAACTGTGGCTATAACAGTCAACCTGTAAGGATGTAAAGCTAATGTGGCATCAGCCATGGTTATTTCTCCAAGGGGAAGCCAATAGCCAATTAGTGATTGGGATACTACAGGACTATGGCTGCCTCTGCTGCACAGTATTGTCCAGGCAGTGAGGTGTAACTTGTGCTGACGGTGGAGTCTGCTTGACTCAGGGAGACCCATAGCTATTGGTTTAGTGCCTTTGTAAAGACACTCTCTGGCAATGTCCAGAGGCCATCCTGTACACTGTCATTGTGGTCTCAAACAATCCTCCCATGGTTGACACGTCAGGTCTTCGGCAGCAGGGTCTATTGCCTCTCCTCCTGTAGGTATCCCAAACTAGAGGCAAGGAGCCCTTACCTTTTGTGGGCCTTGGATCCCCTGGCCAACATCAACCTGGTATAGAGAACAATCAATTGCTGATGTCAGAGCTCCTGTATTAATATATTTGCCTGAGTGCATAGCGCTAGGACTTTAGTATTATATTTTTTTCTGAACAGAGAGTAATCCCTTCCACATTCCCAGGTCTTAGTATCAATTAAAGAAAGCAGTTTTACCGTTTTATAAGAGATCACCTCTACAATAGTGTCTCCAATTTACAGTGGGAGGACGACTTGCAGCATTGTCATATTTCTCCTTTTTAGGGTGGAAGGCAAGGATAGTCAATCTCATATCAAGAAAACCTTTGTGGCACCAAGAAGGTAAGTTTTCATTAGGGGACTCATTATAACTAGTTTTTACATGTAGGATCCACAGAGGGTTCGATGTCTATGGCAATCTGAGGCTTTTCTTCCTTGAATGTTCAGACGGGTCAGTCCTTTTTCCGTTGCCACCTTTTGGTACATCCCACTCAATGCAAACCTGTATCTTGGTCTTTTCAGCCGTTAAGTTGGTGACTTTTGTCCTGTTGGAACAAAACAATCTTTTCCCAATAGTTTTAAGATTTGAATGTGCAGGGGTTTGTTGAAAAGGTTTCATGTCTTTGTGTATCCCCCCCCTTTTTTTAGCGTAGGAGTCTCCAGAAGACAGTTTATCAGTTATACATGGACTATAGGGTGGAATCAAGGCACAGATTCAATCAAATTCACCCATGTTTTTTTAGGTGACTATATATGATTAACTTTGGAAGCAAACGTTATATTTTTATGTTACAATCATCGTAAAGAGAATGCTCACAAGGTGATACTGTACAAACAAAAAAATTATAGAGAACAGTTGTATTGTGTCAATCCAAAGTCGTTGCCTCTACACGATTTATGTAAAGCCAAATGTGTGTGCAACATGCGAATTAATCTCCATTAATTCAGATTTGCATTACCATTTTTATCAGTCTGTAAACCAATGGTTGTTTAATATTACAAATGTTTACTTTACTTTTACTAAGTCCTAAAACACCATGTGTACCTGTAACAGTGTTCTAGGCGAAACTGGGTACTTGCTAAGCTCACGTCAATTAAATATGCCTTATACGAAATATACACCCTGTCCCGTTCTGCCCACCCCATCCCCCCCTTTTCCAATTCACCATTTCAGTCCATTGCTGATGCAGTCTTTCTGTTCTTTTACTAGGCCTCCCTCTCCATGAGAAATATTGATATCTGGGTTGTTGTTACTAGCATCCACATACGAGAGACACCATTTGTCGTGTTGATTTTTCTGGGACTGTTGTTACTTCAGATTAAACATAATGTCTTCGCAGCCTCCATCCATTTACCTGCAATTTTTTTTTTTTTTTTTTTTTTTTTTACCATTTCATAGAACTCCATAGTGTAGTTTACCATATTTTCTCTATCCAACTCGTCAGTTGAGGCACCTGGGCTGGTTCCATCTTTTTGCTATTGTGAACAGAGCTGCAATAAACATAGCGTGCATACATATTTGCAGCTCAAGTTGTGTCTTGTGTGGATATAGTCCCAGGTGTGGTATGATGGGGTCAAATGGAAGGCTCATTTCTAGTCTTTTAAAGGTTCCCCACTGCTGATTTCCATAGTGGGCTGTACAAGTTTACATTCCTACCCACAGTGGATGAAGTGTTTCCCTTTTCCCACAAACCTCTCCAGCACTTGGTGTCATTCATGTTCCTGATCCTAGCCAGTCCTTATTGGAGTAAGGTGGTATCTCAAGTGGTTTTAATTGCATTTCCCTAAATACTAAAGATGTTGAACACTTGGCTTAAGGTGTTTCTCGGCCATTTCTAACTCCTCCTCTGTGAAAGGTGCTCTATGCAGATCTTTGCTCCATTTTTTGAAAGATTCATTTGTTTTCTTTCTTCTTTGGTTTTTTGAGTAGCTTTGGTATACTCTGGAAATTAATGCTTATTTCAGATGTATCTGCGTGAAGGTTTCCTCCCCAACCTGTGGGTCTTCTCCTCACTCCCTTTATTGCTTCCTTTGATGTTAAAAGCTTATTGAAGTTTAATGAGGCCCATTTGTCAATTTTTTGATCTTATTTCTTGTGCAAGCTGCTGTCTGATTTAGAAGTCTTTCCTACACGTATTTCTTGTAGTCTGCTGCCAAGTCTTTCTTCTATCACCTCCAGAGTTTGGTTTCACTTTGAGGTCGTTTGGTCCCATCTGGAGTTGACCCTGGTGTACAAGGTTGAGGAGGTGAGGGTTTAATTCATTCTTGCCTACAAGTGGTATCCAGTTTTGCCAGCACCACTTGCTGAAGATCTGGTCTTTCTTCCATGGTCTCTTGCCCCCTGTCAAATATGAGGTGGCGCTGAAATTGTATGAGCTTCAGGTTTGGATCGTCATTTTATTCCAGTTTGGTCAACTGGTCTGTTTTGTTCCAGTACCAGGCTGGTTTTACGACTATAGCCCCTTATAGTATAGTTTGATGTCTGTTATAGAGATCCCCCCCTGTAATTGCTCTTTCACTCAGGGTATCTTTGGCTAGTTCGGGGTCCTTTTGTTTTCCAGAAGAATTTCTTAATAAATTCTTATATTGCTGTGATAAAACACTCTGACTAATTCATGGCGAAAAGTTCACGGATGGTAGGAGCCTGGATGTAGGAATTACAGCACGGCTAGGAAAGGATGCTGCTTACTGTCCTCTTTGTTGCTGACAGTATCAAGCCTATTGTTTGTACAATATTGAAATATGCTTCGCGAAGGATGACATCACCCACAGATATGCACTAGGCCAGTCCAATGAAAATTTATTGAGTTTTTTTTTTTAGCCCAGGTGTGTCCAAAGTTAGCATAAAACTATCCCATGGTAAGCATAACAATTTGTTCTTTTAAGGTCTATAAATGCTATTTAGGTACTCTAAGTAGAATGGATTTAAACCATTTTAACACAGCCCAGGTAACAAATCCAAAATAATAAAGAGGCTAAAGATAATACCTACTAGGTCATCTCAAATTGAAGCTATTGTTATTGTCCCCAGATTGCTGAATTAGTAATTTGAGAAGAAGATGGAGAGGACATTCTCACATACCCACACAGAACAGAAGTATGAAGATCAAGCTCACCAGAACTGGATTCATTCTCACTGTCCCATGGTCTTCTGGAAGTAAAACAGTAATTTTTCTTTAAAAATATTAAACATAATCATGTGCAAAGTTATAACAGAGGTTATAAAACATATTTAGTATGTATGGTAACTCAATATTTTATACATGTCCATTTCACCTGTAAGAAGGTGTGTAATACATGCAAAGGGATGGACTTAGAAATTTGGTTGCAACATTAATTTTTAAGTGGTAATATAGATGAATTATTTGGATGATTTAGATACTACAATTGTCTAAGATTAAAATAGCATATAATTAATTACATTTAAGGCTGTCCACAGTTTTCACAGTACTGGAAATCTCCAGCTGTGGAAGACAATTCTTTTTTTTTTTTTTTGACATTTTAAGAGGGTAACATTTTATTTGTTTAATTTCTTTATTTATATTTTTTTATTTGTAAGGGATTTCTACAATATAATGACACAGTGTTTGCAGAAAACATTGATGTACCTCAGTAGTCATACAATTAGGTAGTTAGTGCATTTTTGCAAGTATCTATGTCCAAATTTTGAAACAACCCCAAGGTTCCCGATAGTCCAGTTGGAGAAGCTTGTATGCACAGGCATGTTGATCAATCAGGAGACCAAACTATATTCCTGTATGGGAGACAATTTCTTTTATATGGTTGTAACTACATTACAGAATTTCTTTTTTTTTTGTTTTTGAGACAGGGTGTGCCTTTAGCCCCAGGAATGCCTGGAGCTCACTGTCTGTAGACCAGGCTGGCCTTGAACACACAGAGATCTGCCTGCCTCTGTCTCCTGAGTTGCTGGGATCAAAGGTGTGGGCCACCACATCTGGCCCACATCTTTGATCCCAGCAAGTACTTAAGAATTCTTAAAATTAAACAGTATTTTCATACATACACTCATACATAAGGTTCTAGTAATTAATCTTGGTGATGGCAGTTTATAAAGGTTTTACCAAGTAGAGGTACATCATCGCAATCATACACAGACATAAATGCTTTCACTTGAAGAAAACCCCTTGCATTTTCTACTGATGCCCTGATAGATTCTTAATATATATTATAACATTACAGAGTTCTCAAAGGTTTCGTACCCAGATATGCACACATTGGAGAAAACACCTTACATTGTCTATTCTTAGGCCGTTTCACTGGAGGGAAGAGATTATAGTTTGCAGGTACCCAGGGGAAGCTATGTGCCACAGTCCAAGTGCCAGTTTGAATGAATCCAGGGATTTTAAATGGGTCTCTGTTCAGAGGGACAGTGGCACAGCTGTCAGAAGCCTGTTTAAGTGGAAGAAAAGGAAAACACCTGTTAGTGAACCTTTAATAAGGAAGGATCAAAAATCAGGACCTCAGAGGTCTGAAACCAAGAAAAAAGGAAACTGAAGTCAGAATACCTATAAACAAACAAAATCACCTTGCAACAGTTTAATTTGGAGATTGAATGCAGACTAACAGATAACAAATAAAATCTTCAGATAACAGGTGTGGGAACTTAGGAACCTGGGTTCAAATTAAGCCTCTGAACAAGTTTAAGAGCCATGCCAAAATTAAATTTAAATTTTTTGTGTGCACAATATAGAATGAGAGACCTAGAAGTGGCCACTTTTGACAGAAACCAATTCAGAAGAGAACGTGAATACATGACATGAATCTCAGACACCTGGGAGAATGGTTAACACAGAGACAGCTTGGACGGACACATGACTTAATTGCATCGTTTAAATGTGAACAGTGGGAGAGCTCTGTTTTATTATTTATTAATTAATTAGTTTTTTAAATGTGTATGAGTGTAGTGTCTGCATGAAGGTTGGTGCACCCATGTCCTGCAATGCCGCAGAGGTCAGAAGAGGGCATCAGATTCCCCTGGAACTGGAGTTCAAGATGGTTCTCAGCCAACATGTGAGTGCTGGGGATCAAACCTGGGTCCTCTGCAAGAGTGGTCGGTGCTCTTAACTGCTAGGTCATCTCCCCAGCCTCATGAGATCCCTGTTTTCTAAAATCTCATAGCTAAGTGTCAATACCCAGAATAACTTGATGTCAAGGCACAGAAAGTTCTCAGTTCCCTGATATGCTGCACACCTTACCTAAAGTTGTCCATGGCTGTGCAGGGCCATGGAACCATTGATTTTAATTGTCACATTCACACACAATAATTTAGAGTTTAAGACATGTTTTGGTTAACTCCATTAAATTACTATTGTACTTAAAATGGGTTGCTTTCACTAAATGCCTGTTCTACCTCAACTAACAGTCCTCTAAAGTGGGGCCAGCTCCCTGGCATCTTATTATGATGGGTCTTGTATTTCTGGGGGAATGGAGCAGTGACAGCTCTGGCTTCTTCCATGCCGAGAAGGCCGTTTCTATACTCTATATTTCTACATTTCTAGAAGCTTAGTTAGCTTCTAGACAGAAAATGGAAATTATATTAATCAATATCATTGAACGACAATAGATTGCAGGTGCCAGAAACAATATCTCATACGACATAAGTCTAAGGTTTGGAAGCACAATGTCTCAGACTTCAAAGGAAATATACTAATCAGTCATATTTTGGTTCAAGTGAAATTTGATTATAATGATCATTTGTAAGTAGGCAGAGTTTAAACTAGGAGAGGGCCAGCTGGAATACGGAGCATGGAGAATTAAGATTCCCTAGGAGGCAGAAAGCAGGTACAACTAATGCGGGAACAGCCTCTGAGCCCATCCAGAGCTCACAGAATGGGCGGTTCATGGGCACACATCTACATAGGGTGGGGTGGAGTGGGGCATATGAGGGTGGAGTAGGGGGGTGGCAGGGTGGAGGGTGTGAGGGTGGGGGGTGCAAGGGTGTGGTGGGAGATGGGGGCGGTGGGTGCCCAGGATTGCCAATCTGGCAGGCACCTGTCTCCAACAGGTGCTGGATTTACCTGCTAATTTAATGAGAATAAATATATTGTTGGTGGAAAAATCAAAAGTCCTTCCCTTAAGGGGAAGCAGCTGAGTAAAATCCTGCTGCCTGAGGTCAGTTCAGGATGCCAGACCTTCTTAATCTCAGATACAGATGCTTGTATCCATAGCAGAAACAAAAAGTGGATTTCTGAATAAAATGGAATTTATGGAGAACACTGATGAAGTGGGGAGCTTGGTCAAAATGCGAAATCTGCAATAATCCCCTAAAATAGGTAAAAATCCTGTAATAAAAATATAAAAAACCCAAAAAACATAAACAGTGTTTGTTAAAAGCCAGTGGATAATGTAAAAATCTTAGCAGTAATCTTGTAAGAAAACATTAACTATACCCATACAAAAGTTAAAATGGAAAAATGATTTTATGTGGAAACAGATGAAAAAGCCGGTAAAACAAAATTCCAATGGTGGGGACTGAAGAAAACTGCTAATATGACATAAAAATGCATTTAATTTAGACTCAACTGCTTGCTTTTTTATAGTAATCCAATATAAAAAACTCAAAAACCAAAATAAATTGTAAAAGGATTAGAACATGCCATTAGTTGTTATAAGCTAGCAGGACCCAATGCAAATTTCCTAGTCCCGGTAAGGCATCCATGACACGTGGTGGATCAACACGGCGGCTGGGAAGGAGTGGGTTGCATCCACCTTAATTCCAGGGGTGCCAGGTGGAGTCCACAGGCCCCTGAGACCAGCGTCCTGGACATCTGGGGGCAGGGAGGGGGACTAAAATGGGTCTCGATTTTGTCTCTAGCTTCCTGCAGGAAAAATTCCAGGTGGTAGCCAGGCCCAGGGGTGGGGTTTGGGAATTTCCTAATACACCTGTTCTCAGGAAAATTCAAAATAGAAAACAGGAGGCTAAAAGGCAAAAGGAGAAGGACAGAGGAGAAACGAAGGCGCGAAAAGCAGTAGGTCAGAGGTCAGAGAAAAAGCAGAGGGAATGGAGGAGGAGAGCAGAGCAGAGGATCTGGTGCCTCATTGTAAATGGAAGCTGATCCGCTAGGGGAGCACAGTGCTGACAATTCCAGGGGGTGGGGTTCAATAACAAATTGTTAGGTTCCTTTTAAAGGTTGAGATCTTGCGTGAGCAGTCAGGCACACCTGATCCAAAGTGTCCACAATCTTGACCCCCCCAACAGCGTTTGAGGCACCACTATGTTACATCTGACCTAACAGGGAGGCAGAGGCAGGTGGATCCTTGTTAGTTCAAGGCCAGCCTGGTCTACATAGTGAGTTCCAGGACAGCTGGGCTACAGGGAGACCCTGTCTCTTATGTAGTCATTAGTGTACAGATGAAAATAAAACCCAAGTAGTCACATCTGAACTCTCATATGCGAAGAGAGCCATGTGGTCACCTAATTGTGTAAATCATACTTTGAATGCAAAACATATCACAATTCAAGATTACCTTGATCTTGTCACTATAAAATACAGTGAGAGGGAACAAGAGACAGAGACAGAGAGAAAGACAGAGAGAGAGACAGAGAGAGAGAGATTGCAATATAAAATTAAGTATACACAATATGATAGGAAACAAATAATTCAAGTGGGGACTGACTATAAGTAATACTATATTTTAAGTAGTCAATTTTTTGTGTGTTTATGTGTTTAGTATCGTGTATGTGTGCACGTGGTGTGTGAGCATGTGTTTATGTGTTTGTGCTGGTGCATGATCTTTCTGGAATGTGCGGAGTCCAAAAGAGGGTGTCGGGTATCCTTTTTTTTTATCACATTCTTCTTTATTCCTTCCTTGAACTTTGACCTGTGTTTTCTCCAACTGCACTAGAAGCCATCAAGCTCCACCAATCCTCCTGTCTCAACGCCCTCAGTGCAGGGGTTACAGCCATGCACCTGGGAGCTTGTTCTATACCAGCGTTGCATCAGCAATATGTAAACCAGACTATCTCTGTGAGAAGTCTAGAGACTAGTTGAAATGTTGTAGCCCCAGTCCATTTTTAAACCAAGAAGAGACTACACACAAAAGAGTGGACAATCGATGCTCCAGTCCTGTGCTTTGTCTCCAAGCAACTAGGAGGAAACTCTCAGCACAGGGCACCTTCCTCTGTAAGCAAAACAGTGGGCATGAGGAATCGAATGCTCTCACTGTTTTGGTGATGTCTGTGCTTTACTTGAGGTGCTGACAGGACTGTTGCAATTTGGACCCAGGAGAAAGAAGCATGCCCAAATCACAGAAAAAAAATAAGTAAGAGAAAAATAGTAACATAGATACAAAGAAATGGAGAAGCGTGGACCAATCAAAGATAAAAAATACTTCATAAACTACAGCAACACAGACATAAGCTGCTTCACAAAGGGATTTTCAAAGTTGTCATAAAGATGCTCAATTAACTAACAGACACCACAGAAAAACAACTACAAAATAGGAAAATAATTCATGGAAAAATTATTTATCAATGAGATTGTAAATAGAACCAAGAAGAAATTCTGGAATAAAAAATACAATAACTGAACTGTCAAATCTTCAATTAAAGTAGTTAGCTCATTAACAGCTCCCCCCAACAATCAATTAAAATTTTTCTTTAAAAAAAAAAAGAAAAATACAATCCCTGAACTGAAAAGTTCATTAGAGGTTGGCATTATCAAACAGAAGAATTGTGAACTGAAAGAAAAGACCCTTGAAATTGCGCATCACAGGAAAAATAATAAAAGACAGGATGATCAAACAGATCAGATATTCTGAGAATCTCAGAGAGACCACAAACTCATCTCCCTTCAAATATGCAAATATATTATTGATGCACCACATTTCATTATCAAAATATTGAAATAAGAAACTCTTCCTGGGCTGGAGAAATAGCCTAGCGGTTAAGAGCACCGACTGCTCTTTCAGAGGACCCGGGTTCGATCCTCAGCACCCACATGGCGGCTAAGAACCATCTGTAACTCCAATTCCAGGAGAACTCCAGTTCCAGGGGAATCTGAGACCCTCTTCTGACCTCCGTGGCATTGCACTGACACGGGTGCACAAACCTACATTCATACACATACAAAAATAAATAAATTTAAAAAATAATTAAAAAAAAGAAACTCTTCCTGCCCAATAGGTAAGGGGTCTCCAGTCCCTGACCACTCAGCCCGATCTGACCCCATCTACTCAGGTTCTGAAGCTCCAATAGGCTAAAGGATCCACACAGCCCAACCCCACCTAGCTCTTGGAATCTACAGGTGAGGGGTCACTGGACCCTGAGTCCCAGGCCCACACGTCTGCAGTTTCTTTGGCTCCAGGTACTGATAGGTAAGCAGTCTCCAGACCATCAGCTCCAGGCCCACACCTCCACTCATCCAACTAAATCCAGATGCAGAAGTCCCAATAAGCAATAAACAATAAAAACAACACATAAATCCAAGACAACATGTCTCCTTCAAAAATTACTAATCCAGCAATAATGGAGCCCAGTGAGAATGACCTGGAAGAACTTCAGGATAAAGAATTTTGTCGCTCTCCTTGTTGCTCTGTTCCCGGCTGGCATTCAAAAGGAGAGGACACACTCTTGTTCTTCCAGACGCAGTTTATTCAGGCAACTCTTACATCATCTCTCTCTCCCCCCTTCCAGTGTCCCCCACCAATATCCCCTCTCTCCACCCTGCCCCCTGCTGGGGTGTGAGCGCCATGGCAGTCTCTCATTGGTCTGTAAACGGTATGCACAATATACGGAAGTCAGCGGACATGCTAATGTGGGCTCAGGTTTGGCATTCTCTTATTGGCTGGGGAATGAGCTGGGCAGTCAGGCCACAATCAGGCGATAAGACCTTTCCAGGGTCCAAAGCGCCATTTTGGCCAATGCCCACTCTCCACATCTCCCCCTTTCTTTTATAATATGGCAGAGAGAATGCCTGTCTTAGGTTGCCCCTGCAGAGGTATTCCTTACCCGTCATGGGGTCAAACAAACAGCATGGGTTTGTTCCCTGTCTTAGGTTGGTAATACATGCAGCGGGTCTTACCCGTCTTTGACTACTTCTCTAGCATGCCAAGCCAAACTTGAGGTGAACTGCCCAGTTCAATAGCGGCAAGAGCCTGCACGAAGAACGCTCTTTCTCTGCGCTGATTGTTCCGCATTCGCATCAGACACCACAGACACAATGACCCGCGCAGGATTATACTGCAACCCAAACCCGCTATTCCAGCCCACTGCTGTAGGTGAGACACCGCCTTCGACATCCAAGAGATAAAACCCTCCGACATGAACAAGTCTACTCGTGTAGAATCGATGTGCACGATGGATGAGCGGAGTTCTTCCAATAGAGAGTCGAGTTCACCGGACCAGTTTCTTGTTAAATGATATGAGAGACTGCGTGATAGATTAGCTGCATGGCTCAGATTCTGAAAAGGTACAGAGGTAATGTAGAGCCCAGAATGTCTCCATTCACTCCCCAACTGTGCTATCTGTATAAGCACGTCGAGCTGATCCTGCACAAAATCAACCCTTTAATTGAGTGACAAAAAGGCGGGGGAATACTTGCGCTGATTGGGTGACCGGGATAGGTTTAGCGAACACTGTCATCAGCCCCCAACGAAGCTCTTCCGTCATCGCCATGGGCCATGGCACCATCATCACGAGTATCCCACACTTCCACATCTTGAACCACTCGGGTGAAAGGAGCATTAAAGGTCTGAAACACTGTTATGACTATAGAGGGGACAGTGACAGCAAATCTTACCGTGTCTTGAGAGTGAAGGGGAATGGAAAAGAAGCAATCTTTTATCTATAATTATAATGGGCCAGCGTCTTGGAATTGCTGAGGGCAGAGGAAGCCCCCGCTGCACGGGCCCCATAATTACCATTTGTTTAAGCACCCTCGCCGCCCCATTCCCATCTGCCCTTTTGTCATTTGCATGACTGCAGCCGCTAGGCCAGAATTGGTAAGAGGGCCGCCTAATTCCCGACAGACCTTCATCCACACTTCAAAGCCTTTATTTTTGTAAGGGTTTATTGCCTGCCTACACTCCTTTGTACATTGTTCAAATACCAATTGTTTAACAAGCGGCATGGCAGTGTCAGGGTCACCAAATACTTTTCCTGCTGCCTCCACCATTCTTGCCACAAAATTTTTTATGATTTTAAAATCGAGTGGTTCATGGTAATGGTTATTGTCCTGTTGGTTTTGGAAGACTGGAAAACATAGGGCTGGATTTTGAGCGGCTACCTCCCTCCACCACTCTGGGTGAAACGATGTGCCAGGTACTGCAAAAGGCGGAGGGGGTCCCGGGCCGTCAGCAGTAGCGGAGGTCCCGGGCCTGCTGGCTGTATGCTAACCTTCACTTGCTCCATGCTTTCTACCAAACTCTCCAACTCATCAGCCGACATATCCTGCTCTTTGTCCTCAACCCCCTTGGGTGGCGCCTGTTCCTCTTTTAGCTGTTGTAGAAGTTTTTCCCCTTTTTTTATTTCTGCTGCACAGCTCCCTTTATCGCCCAAGCAATTTCTTATTAATTTCCAAATCGGAATTACACCTCTCTGCAGAATTCCTTGTTCCTCAGCAAATATTAGGTCCCTCCCTAAATTTTCCCAGCAATGTGGCGTGAGGTTTCCGGTCACAAGAAACCAGGGTCACAAGAAACCATTCTCAGCAGTTCCTTTAAGATATCGCGCATTGGCCACATTGAATTTGAATTCCCCATGAGAAGAATTCCCCATTCCGAGAACCTTAATTGTCCCCTTTCCCGGGGAACTTTATTGTCTCACTCCTGAGAGCCTTAATTGTCCCACTTACCTGGGAGCTTACGGGCTAGCCCACCTGCCTGCGTCTGGTTCTGAACCATGCTCGCACCAACGGAGGTTCCCCGTCCGGGCCACCACTTGTCGCTCTCCTTGTCGCAGTATGCACAATATACAGAAGTCAGCGGACATGCTAATGTGGGCTCAGGTTTGGCATTCTCTTATTGGCTGGGGAATGAGCTGGGCAGTCAGGCCACAATCTGGCGATAAGACCTGGCCAGAGTCCAAAGCGCCATTTTGGCCAATGCCCGTTCTCCACAGAATTTAGAAAAGGATAACTATGGTCAAACAAGTCAAAGGAGACATGAACATACTCCAAGAGAACAAAAACAAACAAGTAAATGAAATAAAGAAGTCATACCAAGTTATGACAAGATTCAAGATAGAGATAGGATTACTGAAGAGAAATCAAACTGAAATGATGCTGGAAATGACAAATGCAATAAACCAAATAGAAACTTTAATGGAAAGCTTCACCAAAAGAATGAATGGATCATGTGAGAAACAGAACAGGGGCTGAAAGACAAAGTAGAGGAACTGATCACTCAGTAAGTGTTGAGGATAAATGTATAAAAATACTCAAATGGAACATGGGACAGTTTTGGGTCACTATGAAAAGACCTAATCTATAGATTATGCATGTAAGAAGGAGAATATTGAGACTGGAGAGATGACCCAGAAGTTAAGAGCACTGGCTGCTCTTGCAGAGGACCTGCATTCAGTTCTCAGCACCCACATGGCAGCAAACAACAATCTGTAACTCTAATTCCAGAATATCGGACACCCCCTTCTGGCCTCTGAAGACATTGCACAACGTGGTATGTACTTACATACTTGCAGGCAAAACATTCATACACCAAAAATAATTAAAAAAAAAAAAAGAACCATTGGATGTGGTGACAAACACCTTTAATCCTAGCAGTTGGGGGAGAGGCAGAGGTAGGTGTATCTTTATGAGTGCGGGCCATCCCAAAGACATAGGACATATTTTCTTTCTTAAAAATCTTACTTATTTGGCCTGGAGAAATGGTTCAGTGATTAAGAGCCCCGACTCCTCTTGCAGAGGAACCAGGTTCTATTCCCAGCACCCAGATGGTGGCTAAGAACCAGGTGTGGTGACACATGACTTTAATCCCAGCACTCAGAGGCAGATGGATCTCTGTGAGTTCAAGGCCAGCCTGAACTAAAGAGTGAGGTCCAGCCCAGCTGGGGCTACAGGGAGACCCTGTGTCAAAAAGACAAAAAATTATTTATCTTAGTTTTGTGAGTAAAAGTGTTTTGCTTAAATGGATATATGTACACATGTGTACAATACCTGTGGAGGCTGGAAGAGAGCATCATGTCCTCTGGAACTGGAATTACATATGGTTCTTAGACACCATGTGAGTGTTAGAAACTGAACTGACATCATCTGGAAGAGGAACCTGTGCTCTTAACCACTGAGTCATCTCTCTATCCCAGCCCTAGAATATATTTTCAATAAAATCATAAAAGAAAAAATTCTATACCCAGAAAAAGAAATGCCTATCCTGGTACAAGAGGCCAACAAAACTCCAAATAGATAGGACCAGAAAAGAAACTCCACATAACATATTATAGTTAAATCACTAAGAACACAGAATATAGAAAAAGTATTAAAAGATGCAGGAGAGAAAGGTCAAGTCACTTGCAGAGGCAGGTGAGTTGAACACCTAAGTATTCAACAAAAACTCTAAGAGTCCGTAGGTACTAGAAAGATATGTTTCAAGTCCTGAAAGACCACGACTATCAACCTAGACTATAAAACCTAGCAAAACTATCTATTAAAATTGAAGGAGAAGTAAAAACCTTCCATGATAAAAACAAATTAAAGGAATTTATGACCACTAAGCCAGCTCTGTAGTAGATACTGAAAGGAATACTTCAGTCTGAAAGAGGAGTAAACACACCCAAGGAGGCACAGAGAATAAATAAACAAACAACATCAGTTATTCAAAAAAGGTCTAAGATAATATCACAAGAAAGTTGAGGGGGATTAACACTCATCTTTGAATAATACTCTGAATATTAACTCAACTATCTAAATTTAAAACCTAAAATTATAAAACTTTTGCAAGAAAATATATAGGGAAATACTGGTGACATTGTACTTGGCAATGGTTTCATGGGTGTGATGTCAAAGAACAAATGAAACAAATGAGACTACAGGAATCAAAAGACTTTTAAATAAGAAAAGTCACAGTTAACAAGGGAAAAGGATCAGAGAAAAGTCATTAAGTCATATATCTGATAACGGATAACAATACAGTAAATAAAAACTAAAACTGATGTTTCTAAATGGGAAAATTACAGGAATAGACATTTTTTCAAAGCAACTGTACCAGTTACATTTGCTTTGCACTGTCAAAAACACCTGAAAACAACTTAAGGGAGGAAGTTTGGGTTTTGGCTCACAGCTTCAAAGGTGTCAGTCCATTTTGGCTGGGTAGACATGGCAAGGAGAGAAATACATATTATCGTCAACCAGGATGCAGAGAAAAGGGGGTTCAAGGTAAGATATTGCCCTAAGCACATACCCCCAACAAACTAATTACTCTATCTAAGCCACCAATTCCTATCCTTCACCTCTTGTCAAAATGGTTAATTATGAATCCATCAAAGGATTAATCCATTCATTATGATACAGCCCTTAGGATCTAATGGTCTCTGGACATGTCCTCACAGAAACATAGAGATATGCTTCATTGATATGCTAACTGTTCTCTCTCTCTTTCTCTCTCTCTCTCTCTCTCTCTCCTTTACTATTTCTTTCTTTCTTTCTTTCTTTTTGGTGTTTTTGAGACAGGGTCTCCCTGTAGCCCCAGCTGACATGGAACTAGCCCTGTAGACCAGGCTGGACTTGAACTCACAGAGATCTGCCTGCCTCTGCCTCTGGAGTGCTGGAATTAAAGGTATGTGCCACCCCACCTGGCTTGAAGATGGTTCTTTGCTGCCATGTGGGTGCTGGGAATCAAACCCTAGTCATCTGTAAGAGCAGTCAGTACTCTTAACTGCTCAGCCATCTCTCCAGGCCCATTCTTTTCTTTTTTGAAGCAAGATCTCACTCTGTAGGCCAGGCTGGACTCAAACTCACAGAGATGGGGCTGCCTTTCTCTTCCTGGTGCTGGGATTGGGCTTCCTAGGTGTTTCTTAATCCAAGCAAATTGACAATCAAGGCTAAGTATCATAACAGAATAAAATGTCAAAGAAGCATGAGAAAAGTTGCTCAACATCTCTCGCCATCACAAAGATCAAAATTAAAGCCAAGATGAGAGCAGACTCCAGGTTTCTAGTCCTGCATGTGAGGAGCCTTGAGGTTTCCAGTTCATCCTAACAACAGTACAAAGGGGAATGAGATGAAAACCCAACAACTCTTCTTGGCTATGTAAGAGAAGAAGAGAAGTGAGAACACAGGGCAAAGAGGGGCCCCCAACACTGGAGAGACAGACAAGGGAAGGCAGGAAGCAGCGAGTGATGGGAGCCAGAGAGTCAGGCTCTGCTCTCCCACCACGGGGTCAGAAGAAACCAGAAAACCTCCGATGTGAGGACAAAGTGTATGGACTCAGTGTGGCTGGGTAGCCCTAGCGACGGAAAGAAATTTATATTACGGTCAACTTTGTAGTTAACTTTGATGGTTACAAAAGCCAGCGAGAGCCAGTGGGAAGGTCACACATATTGTGAGACTGGCCGCCAGGAGCCGAAACACGTTTTCACAGTAACTACCACACAAAAGTAACGTATGAGCAGAGGAGGGGGGAAATACGCCTTTAATCTGAGCATTCTGGAGGCAGAGGCAGGTGGATTTCTGCAGTCTGGTCTACATAACAAGGTCTAGGACAGCTGGGGATAGAGAGATACTGTTTCAAAAAACAAAACAAAAACAAATTAGAACAACAACAACAATCCCACAGAGGTCTGCTCTAAGAAGAAAATCAAGGAAATGAGAAGCTAAGAAGTTGGAGTTTTATTGACCCAGGGGACAGGAGATACACAGCTCAGCTCCAGCTTTCCACACAAGAGAAGGAGAATGTCCCCTTCCACCCACCCCCTCCTTCTAGGTTGGGGAGGAGAAACGTCCAACTTCAGGGCAGGGAAGAAACCACTGAAGAAACAATAAATGCTTGTGGGGTTCACAGTCAGAGACACAAGTCACTAACACCCTGACACCTTATCACACTTTCCAGTCCCTGCCCCTCAACACCACAATACTAAAGGTCTAATTATAGTAGTTCCTTTACCTAGTATATCATATCCAGTTATCTAGAAAATCACAAGGCATGACAAAGAGGAAAATAAAAGCAATTTTAAGAGTTAGAATATACAGGATAACCAGACACACCAGGGATTTGGGAATCAAAATGAGTTAGAATATACAGGATAACCAGACACACCAGGGATTTGGGAATCAAAACCACCGTGAGGTGTTGGCTCCTACCCAGGGGATGACTACTGTCAAGCAAGCAACTCCCCACTAAGAGAGTGAAGGGAATGCCCAAGTGTGGGTGAGAATGTGGAGAATCTGAGACCATTATGCATTGTAGTGGGGGAGCAAAATGGTGCCACCACCATGGAGAACTGTGTGGTGAGTCTTCAGACCACTGAGCATAGATTAGCATAGGATGTAGTAACCTACTTCTGGGTATTTGACCATAAGTGTTGAAAATGGGGTCTCTGTTAGGGTTTGACTGTCCCTTCAAAAATTCATGTTGAATTTTTATGCAAAATCTTAAGGAACACAGAGATAAAAGGCACAACATTAATTAATTATTATTTTTGTTATTATGCCACAATTGAAATTGTTTTAGTACTAAGAGCTGAGGCTGTTTGGGAGATAAGTCTCAAGCACTGACTCTCATGATGTACTATTACTGTGTATGAGAGTGCAGTCAAGGTTAGGATCTTTTTGTCCTTTTGCCTCCTGCCACACGGGAACACAGCATTGGTCCCCTCTGCCTCTTCATCCCTCCCACCATGTAAGGATGCAGCAAGAAGGTCCTCATTAGACGTGGACATCAGCACCTTGATCTTTCAGAGTCCTAAGTGATAACTACTGTGTGTGTGTTGTCACCCTCACAGAGACTAAGGACAGTTTGGAAGAGGTGTTTGCACACTTGTGTCTAAGGATGTTCTGCTCACAAGAGCCAACATGTTGAAGGAGTCTGTGTGTGTTTATCAGTAGATGAAGGGATAAAATGAATTTTTATACAAGGAAATATTGTTCAGTCTTACAAAGAGAAGAAATTCTAACATGTGCTCCAGGGTAGATGAGATGAAACATTGTGCCAAGTGAAACAAGCCAGTTACAAACAATCAAACACCGTGAGCTCACACACAGGAAGGACCCAGAGAAGGAGAATCACAGAGACAGAAAGGAATGGCAGCTGCCAGGGAGGAAGAAGGAGTGGTTGGCAAGTGTTGTTTACAGGACTTGTAGTTTCAGCTTTGCAGAATGAAGGGGAGTTCGCTGCAAGCTGGGGATACAGCTCAGTGGTGGAGTGTTTACTTAGCATGTGCAAGGCCCTGGGTTTGATTCCCATGCAAAAAGCAAAGGAACTTGCCAAGCATATTGATACATGGCAGTTTTCAAGGCCATCCTGGGCTACACAAGACCCTGATTAAAAAAACAAAAAACCAAGGGCTTGAGAGATGGCTCAGCTGTCAAGAGTGTGTACTACTCTTCTGGAGGACCAGAGTTCACTTCCCAGCAGTCTGCATGGGTCACAACTGCCTATATGTGTACATCCACAAACAGATATATATGTAAAATGAAATATATCAATCTGGGTATGGTGGCACTTGCCTTTAATCTCAGGATTCAGGAGGCAAGGCAGGCAGACCTTGGAGGATCAACCTGGTCTACATAGTGAGCCCTAGGCGGGCAGAGACTACAGGGAAACCATGCTTCAAAATGACCAAAAAGAAAATAAAAAACTTAAAACAAAACAAAACCTAAATAAACAACCATATAATGTTTCATAACAGTGTAAATGTCCTTAACAGTTTTGTCTTATATGTTGAATAATAGGATTGTAAATTTTATGTTACATAACATTTTTGTGTGTGTGTCTTTTTGACACAGGGTCTCCCTGTAGCTCCAGCTGTCCTGGAACTCACTATGTGGACCAGGCTGGCCTTAAACTCACAGAGATCTGCCTGTCTCTGCCTCCACAGTTCTGGGATTAAAGGTGTGCACCACCATGCACAGCATATTACATACTTTTTGTTGCAATAACAAATTTCAGCAGAACAGCATTGTAACTTAAGATCTAGTGTTGAGTGATGACAAGTAAGGCACAGAGGCACATTCTCCAACAACACTGAGGATGAGGACAGTGTGTTCAACAGGCTGTCTTCTGTTTTCCCATTTATAAAACTATAAAAGCTGTCTGTTACTGAAAGAAAACTAAAGAACAGTTGAGACACGAAAGTAAGTCTTGGGGCTGGAGAGATGGCTCAGTGGTTAAGAGCACCGACTGCTCTTGCAGAGGACCTGGGTTCAATTCCCAGCACCCACATGGTGGCTAAGAACCATCTTTAACTCCAGTTCCAGGGGAATCCAACACCCTCTTCTGACCTCCCCAGCATTGTATGATATGGGTGCACCAACCTACATGCAGACAGTATACTCATACACATTTAAAAAAAGTGAGTAAGTCTCTAAGGATTACAGAGAGCAGAAATCCTGTGTCTCCACATTCTCCCTCCTGTAACATTGACACATGAGCCTCTGTGTGCAATAACTAGTTCAATCAAGAATGGGATTATAAACAAAGCATGTCCCGAAAAATTTTCACAATTGAAAAATAAGAATTGCTCTCTTAGAAAAATGATTCAAAACTAATGTAATTGTCAGTAGCTTCCAAGCTGTAAGGTAAATTTTTTTCATAGAATGTTTGGCTGGAGTTGTCGTCCATCTCTCTTCCTGGTCTTGTCACTTATTGGACTCTGCCATCACTTGGGCTTCCTTGTTTTGGATTATCTTAGTGCATCAGAATTCCTTCAAAAGCAGCCAGCCCTGGTGTAATCCAGCAGCCTATAATCCTGGCAGTTAGAAGTCTGAGGCAGGAGGATCACTGCTAGTTCAAGGCCAGCCTTGGCTTTGTAGGTCCAGCATACCTTGGGCTATAATGCGAGATCCACAAATTAATTAATTTTTATTACTTCCTCCTCTGTGATCCTTTACATTTGCACATAAAATATTTATAATATTTGTATACGATAGTTTCAGTTTGTGACTGTTTTTGCCCATGACTGACATCCGAGTTTGTAAACAAAGCCGGAGACATCATGGACATATAGAAGGAAAAGCGAGCATGTGCTGTTCTTACCGTGTTTTTCCTCTGCTTCCTGTTTGTACTGGGGAGCAGATATGGAAAGCTTCTGTATTTGTTTCACTTGGACTTGCATTAAAAAGTACCACAGACTGCACAGCTTAAACAGGAATTTTAGCCTCAGAGTTCTGGAAGCTGAAGTCTAAGGTCAGAGGGTTGACAACGTTGATTTCATCCCAGGCTTCTCTCTGTGGAAGGCAACGCTGTCTTCTTGTTTCTCCATGAGCTCCCTCCCCCTACACCACTGTGTGTCTGTGTGTATCTGTGTTCCAATCTGCTTTTGCTTAGCAGTCATGGTAGATCAGGGTTAACCATAGAAGCTTCATTTTAACTTAATGCACCCATTCAGAGACAGGCTGGTTAAACACTCCATCTCGTCTAGTCCCATTCTGAAGCATCCAGGGTTTGAAGTTCAACATGTGAATTTCTTGGGGGAGAGCATGGGACATGATGTTGTTCATAATATATCCTACTGTATTTAAGCCAGTCCAATAATGGTATTTGTCTGAAAAAGATATGTGAATGAGTATCACAACTGGATATATAGTTATTAATATACCAGGACAATAACAACAACAATGGCAGAAGGACTGGGTCAAAGAACTGACTGAAGCAGTGAATCTCTGCTTGAAACGGTAAACATCTGCATTGAAAATTTTAAAAGAGACTGAGAAAAAGATGAAAGATATGTTTGGCAGAATGCGTGAGCTCTGGTGGGATGGGGGGGCAAGGAAGGTGGGACGGGTCTAGATTGGATTGGAAATTTTGTATGAAATGCACAAAGCTTCAATAAAAATTGGCTTTGAAAAAAAATACCAGGACAAGTAGCAAAAATTCATGATTTCTAAACACCAAAAGAAACTGCTGATTAGCATATGACTTCAAATGCAAATTATTTCAAATAAGAAGTGAACTTTCTAATGTGTTACATAATAAATTACAATTCTAAAAAAAAGTTTCAAAATCATGGTGAACAAAACATTAGCTAAAAGTTTTTGTATTCATAGTTTAGAAGTTTCCACTGAAAACAAAATTAGGTCAGTTGTCTTTTTACACAGGAAATACCAACCACAAAAGTCTCCTTAGAAACAAACTTTTGTAATTATGGCCAGTTAAGTATTTTAACCATTAGTGTGTTACTAGACCTACTGGCATTTGCCTGAAACCTATGTGGATAGACGGTGTTAAAACTGTCTCCTTGCCTACTACTGGTGTTCATTTTTCAGAGTAAAATGATTCTCATAATTTTGTGTTATGAAAAACAAAGATTATTAGATGTGGGATAAGACAGGTGCTAGAAATCAAAAGTCTCTAATCCTTTGTTTTATAAAGCAATATGATTTCCTTATTAAATCACACTAGTTCAATCAGTCAGTTAGTAGCTAATAAGCAATCATTTGTGTTACATTCCATGTTACGTGTGGGGAGAGTTGTATGTAAAAATTGCAGTATGGAGAAAAAGATGCAAGACATATATGGCAGAATGCATGAACTCAGGTGAGGGGGGGCATGGAAAGGGGAATGAGTGTAAACTGGACTGAGAAATGCTGTATGAAATGCACAAAACTACAATAAAATTATTTTTAAAAATTACAGTATGAATTTTAAGTGTCTGACACAGATACAGCAAAGATAAAATACAAAGCTGAATCTAGAAAGCATTGATACAAATAATCTCTAAAACTACATACTACATGTTACTTCTGAGAAAGTAGAGTACAAAAATTACTTAGTTTTACTTATAAATTTGATTTATTCATATTTTAGTCTGAAATGTACAATATTGGAACAAAAGTTTTGATACATGTTACATATAAGAGCTGTAGTGTTTTAAGATATTTATTTATTTATTTATTTATTTTGAGACAGGGTCTTCCTGTAGCCCCAGATAGCCTGAAACTTGCTATGTAGATCAGGCTGGCCTCAATCTAATAGAGATCTGCCTATGTCTCCCTTCCAAGTGCTAGGATTAAACGAATGTGCCACCATGCTTGGTCCTTTAAGAATTTTTTAAATTATGCATATTTGGATATGTGCAAATGCTCACAGAGGCTGGATGACTCATCACATCCCCTGGAGCTAAAGTTATAGGGGGTTGTGGGCTGCCTGATGTGTTGTTGGGCTTTGAATTCAGTTCTTCTGGAAGAAGAACAAGCACTCTTAGCTGATGAGTCATTTCTCCAGTCCCACCCCTTTTATTTTAAAACTTCTATTTATGGGGCTGGAGAGATGGCCTAGGGGTTAAGAGCTTCGACCGCTCTTACAGAGGACCCGGGTTCGATCCCCAGCACCCGCATGGGTACCGAGAACCGTCTGAAACTCCAATTCCAGGAGAACTCCAGTTCCAGGGGAATCCAACACCCTCTTCCGACCTCCGCGGCATTGCACAACATGGGTGCACAGACCTGCATGCAGACAGTACATTCATACACATACATAAATAAATAAAATTAGCCGGGCATGGTGGCACACGCCTTTAATCCTAGCACTTGGGAGGCAGAGGCAGGTGGATCTTTGTGAGTTCAAGTCCAGCCTTGTCTACAGAGCGAGTTCCAGGACAGCTGGGGCTACGGGGAAACCCTGTCTCGAAAAGACCAAAAACAAAAACAAAAACCTTCTATTTATGTATAGTTTTTCTTGAAGTTTCCAGTAGGCACCTGGCTGTATTTTGTTTTTAATGTCTTTGGCCATTTTGTTGAATATGCTTCATAATCAGCAGTCTTATTTACTTTAAATGTAAATTCCACTCAATGTGTGGTGTTGTTGCTTTTGCTCTTGTTGACAATGACAACCATAAGAGCATCACTTGTCCCACTGCCTCCTCAGGACACACTGCATTTCAGCCATGTGGCTGTGACAGCCTGAATGAGGTCTGCTTCCCATTGGACTCAGCTTGCTGACCATACAGAAAATGAGGAACTTTATCAGGATCTAGTTTTTTCCTGAATTGCTCAGATATATTTCTCATCTCTGTAAAGTTTTCCTATATTAATGTTTAACTTCTGTGCTACTCTACTCTCAGGAATACAAGTTTTATAGTGCCAGATCTCTTGATTCCTTCTCCAGCAGTTTCTTTTTCAATGTATTAAGATGATTAGGAGGTTGGCTTTACATTGTATTATTATTATTATTATTATTATTATTATTATTATTATTGAGCAACCACCATCAGTTCTGCCCTTGCACTCCACACTAGGGTTTTCCCTTCCCATGGACACCAAATGAGGTCCAGTAAGCACCACATCCTGTCTTGATCTTCCTGTATTGGTCTCCGTGATACAGCCTGGGCAGTCCAACAATGGCAATCAATACTCTGAAGAGGCTGAAACCCCAATAGTAGCTCAGTCCACAAGTTGGATGTCTCAGCAGTCCCCATCTGACACTGAAGGTTTGGAGGATTCTTGGAGAGACATGAGTCTTCAGTCCATACTGGAAGGTTCAAAAGCTGTGTCTCATGTCTTTGAAGGATGGCCAAAGCAGTGGCAGCCACAGAGTAGATGCACTTGCCAGTAAGAACTGAAGACAGGAAAAACAACAGTGCTTTTTTTTATTTGTTTTGTCTTTTTACTAAGATCTCAAGTTTTATACCAAAGTACAATTTTTCAGGCCTTAACAGATTTATTTCTGGTTATACTTTCCTTTTGGATGTTAAGGCCACACTTGTTAGCCCAGATTAACCAAAGGTTTTTTGTTTTCTCAAGGTCAGTTGAGGAACTGGTCTCTGGTTTGGGGGGAGAGGGAGGGAGCCCCTGCTCTTTTTGCTTTTCATCTACCAGTTCCATCCACATCAGGACAAAGTCAGGTCTTTAGATCAGGCTTCCTTTTTGAAGATGAGCATTTCCTTCTCTCTTTATAGATCTGGACACTGGCTGAAGTCCCATTAGTGGATCTTCAAGACCTCCTGCCAAAGACTGGTGACTCACATTTGCAGGACATTCCAAGAGATGCCCCCATGCATAGTCCCCTGGGACTTAGTTGACCTCTCAGGGCAGGGAACAAATTTATCCCTTAAGTCCCTCAGCCAAATTAGTATGGGCCTTAAGTATGTTCATTAAGCATCCAGAAGGCTGTTACACCAGCCTGGTACTTTTAACTACTGTATAATATTTTAGAAAAGGATTGGACAAAAGCTTAAGCAGCCTTGTATAAGAAATACTAAGAAGCACTCCCATAAGATAGACACTGTGGTTAGACACAATGTCATAACAAACTAGTTTTTTCCCTCATTCTTTTGATTTTGTGCATACAAACTGTCCACCCATATACCAAAACTACCTAAGTCTGAAAAAAATGTAAGCTTAATTCTCGAACCTGTTTAAGGATCACAACAAAAAAGCACAGTTGTTTCAGATCATGAGGAACATAACATTAGAATTGCTTAGTTTGCCTTACAACTAGGTTACTTGGTGCTAGCATCCACAGATGAGGGATACTACATTCATCGTTTGTTTTTCTGGGACTGTGATACTTCACTCAACATAATTATCTTCGTTAGTTCCATCCTTTACCTGCAAATTCATGATGTCATGTTTTTTACTGCTGCATAGAACTCCATTGTGTTAATGTACCACATTTTCTCTATCTTTCATAGTTGAGGGGCACTTGGGTTGGTTCCAGCTCTTCGCTATTGTGAGGTCTTAAGATTTCTAAAGATAGCATATATCCTACACATTCAGTTCACTGAATAGTTTGAGAATCTGAATAACATGCCCTGGAGAGAAAAATATCAGAATTTGGTTTTGAACCAGACTAATACTATTACTTGCACAAACCATTCCAGAATTCAGGACAAAATAGCATTACTATTTCAGAATATATGCTCAATGAAGGACTTTTTGTTCACCATTCAGGTAACAGAACTGTAAGTCAGTGTTGTCAACTTTACAGAATCTAGAATTACCCAGGAGATGAACTTCCAAACACATCTGTGAAGGATTCTCTAGATTAAGTTTAGTGTCTGAGGTCTGTGAGGGATCATCTCGGTTACACTAATGAATGTGGAAAGACTGCTCTTAATTGTGGGAATGGCATCAGGGATCCTGGAGTATAAAGCTGAAGAAAGTATTAGAAAGCAAGCTGACTGCAAGCAGGCGTTCATCCATCTCTGTTTCCTGACTGAGGACACAGTGCTACCAACTGCTTCAACCTCCTGCTTCTTTAGTCATCCAGATGGATTGTAGGTCAAACTGTGACCTAAAATAAAGCTGTCGTCCCTTCAGTTGCCTTTGTCAGGGCATTTTTTCCCCAGCAATGGGCAAGGAAGTAAGAGCTACATATGC
>VZQC01013614.1:1254961-1268184 GCA_009823505.1 Rhizomys pruinosus
TAATGCAATGTGTGAAAGAATGTGAGGATTGTATTTTGTGCAGATTGCTTCAGTTTGTGGTTTGAAGGTGTGAGGAATTCTTGGTATTGTTTAAGATATTGCGGTGGGCAGGTGCAGGGCATGTGTAGATGTGTAAATGGTGAAGAGCTGGTGGGGTCGTGAAGGAGGTGTGTCTAGCAGATGAAGGTCTTGTGCTCTGTAGGTGGGAGGGTGGGTGTAGAGAAGGAGCTGTGTCCAGTGTGTAGTTGTTGTTTGTTGTGAGGTTGGATGTGTTGGGTGGGTAAGAGCATGGTGTGATGGAGTGAGAGTGTTGAAGTGTGTGTGTGTGTGTGTGTGTGTGTGTGTGTGAAGCACGCAAAGAGTCGGGCCCCCTGTGGTAGGTTGTGGAGTTGTAGTGTTTGTTAGTGAGTGTGGGCAGATGGGAGGAGGTTGAGGGGCTGCAGGTTGTGAGAGTGTTGTTGTGTGGGTAGAGAATAAGGTGAGTGTAGATGTGTAGTGTTGGACTTGAGAGTGTAAGTGCGTTTGGAGTGTGTGCGGAACTCTGTGTGCTTAGGGTGGAGTGTTGGGAGTCCTCCGGGTCAGGTGGTGAAGGGACAGTGAATATTCCTGGTGTTCAGTATTGTGGGCGCAGTTTGGGTGGAGGGGCTGAGGCAGTGCGGAGGGGGTGTGGGTGGTTGGGAGTGGAGCGGGAAGCACAGCAAGAGGAGGATGTAGATGAGTTTGTTGGGTGTAGGAGGAGTGTTTGTGGGTGGCGTGGTAGTGTGGATTGGGTTCTTTGTTGGGGAGGGGAAGGAAGCAAGAAAAACTGTGTAGCCCAGGCTGGCCTTGCACTCCAGTTCCTCCCACCTCTGCCTCCTTCAGCAAATCCTAGGGTGTGCGCCACCAACCCTGGCCTGAATTATGCTTGATAAACATGTAGTTGAATCTGCTTTGTGATGATGTAGCCGCCCTTGCTCCCGTGCCTTTTCCTAGATCTAGGCCTTGGATGGAGAGGTTCCTACAATGCTCTGCCTCTCCTATCTGGGGTCCTGAAGACAGTGCCACCGTTTTCTCCATCCCCCACATCGCCCCCACTCTCCTTGGGGCGTGGCAACTTCTGCTCCCACTCAACACCTCCTGCCCTGCATCCCCTCTTTTCAGATCTCCTCGGCGGACGCCCCCTACTGGTCACCGACTCAAACCAAACCCCCTTTGATTGCACCAGGCCTGGACAAGGTCTGCACACATCCTGAAGCTCCCACATGCCAGCTCTCTGCCATCCACATCTCAGAAATATGTTCAGGGTTGCAAGGGACTTCAGTGTCCAGTCTATAAAGAGAAGGGTCTGCTTATGCTTCAGAAAGGGAAGCCTGGTTTAGCAAGACCTGACTTTGTCCTCGAGTGGATGGAACTGGTGATTGAAAAGCCAAAAGGAGCCAGGGGCTCCCCCCAAAAAAACCCTGAGGACAAGATCCTCAACTGACCTTGAGAAAACGGAAACCTTGATTAATCTGGGCTAACAGGGTGGCCTTAAGCACCCAAAAGGAAAGTATAACCATAAATAAATAGTAAGGCTTGAAAAATTGTACTTTGGGTATAAAACTTGAGATCTTAGTAAAAAGACAAAAAAAAAAAAAAGCACTGTTATTTTGCCTGTCTTCAATTCTAACTAGCAAGTGCATCTACCCTGTGGCTGCCAGTGCTTCTGCCATCCTTCAAAGACATGAGACATATCTTTTCAACCTTCTAGTATGGACTGACGATTCATATCTCTCCAAGCATCTTCCAAACCTTTGGTGCCAGACGAGAACTGTTGAGACATCCAGCTTGTGGACTTAGCAACTATTGTGGTTTCAGCCTCCCTCTTCAGAGTATAGACTGCCATTGTTGGACTACCCAGGCTGTATCACAGAGACCAGTACAGGTAGATCAAGACAGGACGTGATGCTTACTGGACCTCATTCGGTGACCATGGGAAGGGAAGACCCCAGCGTGGAGCACAAGGGCAGGACTGATTGTTGTTTGGGTTGGCCAAGGAGGATTCTTCAAACATTTCTTTAGGGAAATTGTGACATCTTTCAGCCCAATAAAGAAAAAAAAAAAGAAATCATTAGCTGAAGTTGCTAAAATCTATGATGTCATAATCTTGATATATGCATATTTTGGAGTGATGCAGATTGGAAGGAACAAGAACAACAAAATAGACTGGGCCAAAGAACTGACTGAAACCATTAACTTCTGCCTGAGAAAAAGATGAAAAACATTTTTGACAGAATGCATGAGCTCTGGTTGGGTAGGGGTGGGGGCAAGGAAGAGGGAATGTGTCTACATTTGATTTGTAAATTTTGTATGAAATGCACAAAGCTTCAATAAAATTGGCTTGGGAAAAAATAAATACAAAGTAAAAGTAAATTAAACATAAAAAGAAAACAAAGACGGATATAGTAATTTAAATTCAAAATAGATCCACAAACTTAAAGAAATTAGTTTGACAGTATCCAATGCAAACCTTTCAAGATTATCATTAAATATCAATTGCCTCAACTCAGCTGTTGAAATACAGAGACTAACAGCATAGATAAAAAAAGAAAACCTGGCTTTTTGCTGTCTTCAAGAAACTCATGTCACCTTCAGGGTAGACACTGTCTTAGGGTGAAAGGCTGGAAAGTATATCCCAAGCAAATGGCTCTAAGAAGCAAGCAGGTGTTAGTATTCAAATATCTGACAAAATAGACTTCAAACTAAACCATTCAGAAGAGATAAGGAAGGTCACTTCATTCTAATCAAAGGGAAAATTGTCCAAGAAATGCCATCTGTCCAATTTATTCATGTGGTAAGTCATGTAGAAAGTATGTGATGGAAAGCATGGTACACATGCACGGTAAGGTATATTCAAATACAGAGAGAGCTGTATTCAAACTGGATGGGTTTTATAGGCAGCGTGACCTCACCTCCCAGGGTCCAATCCCAGATCTTTGCATCATCACATCCTAATCCATGGGTGTGGCCAGGGAGGTCCCATGTCTCTCACTTGTGCTTCTGGGAGGTGCTGGCTGGAAATGCTAGCTCCTGCATACCTAAACTCTTACTGTATTTGCCTACAAAGAATAACTTGCAATCATGAATATATATGCAACTAATTCTGGTGCCCAAAATTCAAAAAAAACAGCACTCCAGGGCTATAAAACTAAATCCTTATTACTATAACTCCTGGGTAGTGAGACTCAGTGGAATCCCATTTCCAGGGAGCATTCCTGATATAAAGGAGATCTGCTTTCTCTATGTTAATCTCCCTCTAATAAAATTTGGCTTCCTTGGGCTCCCTGAGCTTTTGTCCAAATAGTTGGGAGTGATGCATATTGAGAAGAAGAATGAGAAGGAGAAGGAGAAGGAGAGGAAGAAGGAGAGGAAGACAAGGAAGAAGGAGAAGAAGGAGAAGAAGAAGAAGAAGAAGAAGAAGAAGAAGAAGAAGAAGAAGAAGAAGAAGGAGGAGGAGGAGGAGGAGGAGGAGGAGGAGGAGGAGGAGGAGGAGGAGGAGGAGGAGAAGTAGAAGAAGAAGAAGAAGAAGAAGAACAACAACAACAACAAAACAGAAAAGACTGCATCAAAGAACTGACTGAAATGGTGAACTTCTGCTCGAAACAGTCAACTTCTCCATCGAGAATTTTGAGGAAGACTGAGAAAAAGATGAAAAACATGTTTGGCAGAATGCATGAGTTCTGATGGTTGGGGGGTAAGGAGGGGGACACAGGTCTAGACTTGGTTGTAACATAATCTTGTTTTATATATATATATTGGACAGTCTATAAAAAATACTTTTACAACCAAAATTCTAAGTCAAACTTTTGCATTACTACACACCTTTATGATTTGTTTGTGCTGTTTCAAACACTTATTTCTGTACTTCATAAATATCGGCAAGAAAACAGCCTGACTTATCTGAAAGAAAAAGGCACCTGTACTCTGAAAATGATTCAGAGCTTCTGTAATTCACTGTAAGCCTGCGAGCCTGGTCTCGTGGACTGTGGCCACATGTGATTTAAGGACCAACAGAGGATATCTATACTTTAGATGACATCAGGTTTCCTTTTTCATCAAGCTCCTCTTTATTCCTTTGAGACAGGGTCTTTCCTTGAACTTTGACCTGTGTTTTTTCCAGCTGCACTAGAGGCCATCAAGCTCCACTGATCCTCCTGTCTCGACCCCCTCAGTGCAGGGGTTACAGCCACACACCTGGAAGCTAGAAGACCTCTTTGTTCTACAGCAGCATTGCATCAGCAACATGTAAACCAGAATATCTCTGTGAGAAGTCTAGGAACTATTTGAACAGTTGTAGCCCTGGTCCATTTTAAAACCAAGAAGAGACTAAACAAAAGGGTTGACAATCGATGGTCCAGCCCTGTGCTTCATTCTCCAACCAACTAGGAGGAAACACGCAGCACAGGGGTACCTTCCTCTCACTGTATGCAAAGCAGTGGGCATGATGAATTGAATGTTCTTACTCTCTTTGGTGATGTCTGAAGAAACTTTCTGTCATGGTTTACTTGAGGTACTGGCAGGACAGTTACAACCTGGACCCAGAGAAAATAGAAGAAAGAAGCATGCCCAAATCACAGAAAAAATAAATAACATTGATACAAATAAATGGAGAAGCATGGGCCAAAGATAAAAATACTTCATAAACTACAGCATCACAGACGTGAGCTTCTTCACAAAGAGATCTTCAAAGTTATCATAAAGATGCTCAGTTAGGGGCTGGAGAGATGGCCTAGTGGTTAAGAGCACCGACTGCTCTTACAGAGGACCCGGGTTCGATCCCCAGCACCCACATGGCGGCTGAGAACCGTCTGGGACTCCAATTCCAGGAGAACTCCAGTTCCAGGGGAATCCGACACCCTCTTCTGACCTCCGCGGCATTGCACGACACGGGTGCACAGACCTACATGCAGACAGTACACTAATACACAAACAAAAATAAATAAAATTTAAAAAAAAATTAAAAAAAAAAGATGCTCAGTTAACTAACAGACACCACAGAAAAACAGCTACAAAATAGGAACATAATGCATGGAAAAATTATTTATCAGTGAGACTGTAAATAGAACCAAAAAGAAATTCTGGAATGAAAAAATACAATAACTGAACTGAAAAGTTTATTAGAGGTTGGCATTATCAAACAGAAGAATCATGAACTGAAAGAAAAGACTTTTGAAATTCTGTGTCACAGGAGAAAAACATCAAAGACAAGATGATCAAACAGATCAGATATTCTGAAAATCTCAGAAAGGGGAGAATGAGAGAGAGAGAGAGAGAGAGAGAGAGAGAGCACAAATTCATCTCCTTTCAAATTTGCAAATATATTATTGATGTACCATGTCTTCATTATTAAAATGTCAAAATAAACTCTTCCTGGACAATAGGTAAGGGGTCTCCAGACCCTGATTGCTCAGCCTGAACTTACCCCATCTATCAAGGTTCTGAGGCTCCTAGGTTAAAGGATCCACAGATTCAACCACACAGCCCAACCCCACCCAGCTCCTGTAATCTAAGGGTAAGGGGTCACTGGACCCTGAGCCCCAGGCCCACACGTCTGCAATTTCCCTGGCTCTGGGTATTGACATGTAAGCAGTCTCCAGACCATCAGCTCCAGGCCCACACCTCCCTTCATCCAACTAAATCCAGATGCAGAAGTGCCAGTGCAACAATAAAAACAGCACAGAAATCCAAGACAACGTGTCTTGTGCAAAAAGTACTAATCTGACAATGGAGGCCAATGAGAATGACCTTGAAGAACTTCTGCATAAAGAATTTTTTAAAAGATAATAACTAAGGTCAAATAAGTCAAAGGAGACATGAACATACTTCAAAGAACAAAAACAAACAAGTAAATGAAATAAAGAATCCATTCCGAGTTATGACAAGATTCAGTAAAGAGATAGGATTACTGAAGGGAAATCAAACTGAAATGATGCTGGAAATGACAAACGCAGTAAGCCAAATAGAAACTTTAATGGAAAGCTTCACCAAAAGAATGAATGGATCATGTGAGAAACAGAGAACTGGGCTGAAAGACAAAGTAGAGGAACTGATCGCTCAGTAAGAGTTGATGAGAAATTTATAAAAATACACAAATGGAACATGGGACAGTTTTGGGCCACTATGAAAAGACCTAATCTATAGATTATTGCCAAGGAAGAAAGAGAATATTGAGATTGGAGAGATGGCCCAGAAGTTAAGGGCACTGGCTGCTCTTGTAGAGGACCTGGGTTCAGTTCCCACCACCCACATGGCAGCAACAACCATCTGTAACTCCAGTTCCAGGATATTAGACACCCTTTTCTGTCCTCTGAAGACATTGCACAACATTGGTGTACTTACATACATGCAGGCAAAACACTCATACACACAAAAAAAAATAATTAAAAAGAAAACACAGCTTTGGTCCCCTCTGCTCATTTCATCCCTTCCACCGTGTAAGCATGCACCAAGAAGGTCCTCAGTAGACGTGAACACCAGCACCTTGACCTTAGATTTGCCAGCTTTCAGAGTCCTAGGAAATAACTACTGTGTTTGTGTGTTGTCATCCCTCACAGAGACTAAGGACAGTTTGGAAGAGGTGTTTGCACACTTGTGTCCAAGGATGTCCTGCTCACAAGAGCCAACATGTGGAAGGAGTCTGTGTGAGTTTATCAGTAGATGAAGGGACAAAATGAGTTTTGATACAAGGAAATATTGTTCAGTCTTACAAAGAGAAGAAATCCTAACATGCGTTCCAGGGTGGATGAGATGAAAACATGTGCTAAGTGAAACAAGCCAGTTACAAACAATCAAACACCATGAGCTCTCACTCACAGGAAGGACCCAGAGGAGATCCACAGAGACAGAAAGGAATGGCAGTTGCTAGGGAGAAAGAAGGAGTGGTTGGCAAGTGTTGTTTACAGACCTGTAGTTTCGACTTACAAAATGAAGGGCAGTTCTCTGCAAGCTGGGGATGCATCTCAGTGGTGGAGTGTTTACTTAGCATGTGCAAGGCCCTGGGTTCTATTCCCATGCTAAAAGCAAATGAACTTGCTAAGCATATTGATACACATCAGTCCTCAAAGCCATCTTGGGCTACTCAACACCCTGAAGACCAGCCTGGTCTACAGAGTGAGTTCCAGGACAGCTGGGCCTATGGGGAGACTCAAAAAGACAAAAACAAACAAACAAACAAATTAAGGGCTGGACGGTGGCTCAGCTGTTAAGAGTGTGTACTGCTCTTCTGGAGGACAAGACTTCAATTCCCAGCATACTGGGTGGCTCACAACTTCCTATACATGTACATACATCTACATACAGAAACATAGGTAAAATGAAATATATCAGTCTGGGTATGGTGGACCATGACTTTAATCTCAGCATTCAGGAGGCAAAGGCAGGCAGATCTCAGGAGATGGACCTGGTCCTCACAGAATGAGCCCCAGGCCAGCTGAGGCTACAGGGAAACCATGTTTCAAAATGACCAAATAGAAATTTAAAAACTTAAAAAAAACCCAAAGCCTAAATAAACAACCATGAAATGTGTTTCATAACAGTGTAAATATCCTTAACAGTTTGGTGTTGCTGAACAATAGGGATATAAAATTTTTTAATTTTATTAATGAAGAGAATTTATTGTCATAAGCTATAAACACCTGGTTACAGATGGACTGGGATTATATAACTAAGAATGCATGTGATTGACTTTACAGTGGTAGGCTTCCTTTGTTTACAAAAGACAGGTTGAAGCTCTGCCTTTGGCTGCTGCCCACTTCTTCCTTGTACACATCTGGGACACTGAACACAGACTTGGACAGGGGTGTGGCTCTGCATGCTCTCTACCATGCCCAAGGGAGCCCCCACCCCCAAGGCCACACTTGAGGGAACTACCAGACAATGCCACTGACCTTCCTGAATGTAGATCTGCCAGGCTTGGGCCTCCGTGTTCACGCAGGTGTGTGCTCAAGTGCTGCTGAAGCCTGGCGTAAATTTTTTTATTACATACTATTGTCACAATAAAAAACTCAGCAGAACAACTTTGTAACTAGAGATCTAGTGTTGCATGATGACAAGTAAGGCACTGAGGCACATTTTTCAGCAAAACTGAGGATGTGAGGACAGTGTGTTCAGTAGGCTGTCTTCTGTTTTCCCATTTATAAAACTGTAAAGCTCTCTGTCACTGAAAGAAGACTAAAGCACAGTGGAGGCAGAAGAGTGAGTGAGTCTCTAAGGATTACAGAGAGCAGAAATCTCATTTCTTCACATTATCCCTCCTATGACGTGGACACATGAGGGTCTGTGAATAGTAACTAATTCAATCAAGAATGGGATTATAGGCCAGGTGTGGTAGTGCACGCCTTGAATCCCAGCACTCGGGAAACATAGGTAGGTGGATCTTTGTGAGTTCAAGGCCAGCCTGGTCTACAGAGCAAGCTCCAGGCCAGCTAGGACAAAAGGGAGACCCTGTCTCAAAAAGCCAAACACACACACACACACACACACACACAAAGAATGGGATTATAAACAAAATGAACCCCGCCAAATTTACACAATTGAAAAATAAGAATTGCTCTCTTAGAAAATGTTTCAATACTAATGTAATTGGCAGTAGCTTCTAAGCTGTAAGGTAAATTCTTCTCATAGAAGGTTTGGCTGGGAGTTGTCGTCCATCTCTCTTCCTGGTCTTGTCACTTATTGGACTCTGCCATCATTTGGGCTTCCTTGTTTTTGGATTATCTTAGTGCTTCAGAATTCCTTCAAGAGCAGCCAGCCCTAGTGTAATACCTGCAGTCTATAATCCTGGCAGTTGGAAGTCTGAGTGAGGCAGGAGAAGTTGACTGTTTCGAGCAGAAGTTCACCATTTCAGTCAGTTCTTTGATGCAGTCTTTTCTGTTTTCTTTTTGTTGTTGTTGTTCTCCTCCTCCTCCTCCTCCTCCTCCTCCTCCTCCTCCTTCTTCTTCTTCTTCTTCTTCTTCTTCTTCTTCTTCTTCTTCTTCTTCTTCTCCTTCTCCTTCTCCTTCTCCTTCTCATTCTTCTTCTCAATATGCATCACTCCCAACTATTTGGACAAAAGGGAGCCCAAGAAAGCCAAATTTTATTAGAGGGAGATTAACATAGAGAAAGCAGAACTCCTTTACATCAGGAAGGCTCCATGGAAATGGGATTCCCCTGAATCTCACTACCCAGGAGTTATAGTAATAAGGATTTAGTTTTATAGCCCTGGAGTGCTGTTTTTTTGAATTTTGGGCACCAGAATTAGTTGCATATATATTCATGATTGCAAGTTATTCTTTGTAGGCAAATACAGTAAGAGTTTAGGTATGCAGAAGCTAGCATTTCCAGCCAGCACCTCCCAGAAGCACAAGTGAGAGACATGGGACATCCCTGGCCACACCCATGGATTAGGATGTGATGATGCAAAGATCTGGGATTGGACCCTGGGAGGTGAGGTCACGCTGCCTATAAAACCCATCCGGTTTGAATACAGCTCTCTCTGTATTTGAATATACCTTACCATGCATGTGTGGCATGCTTTCCATCACATACTTTCTACATGACTTACCACATGAATAAATTGGACAGATGGCATTTCTTAGCCAATTTTCCCTTTGATTAGAATGAAGTGACCTTCCTTATCTCTTCTGAATGGTTTAGTTTGAAGTCTATTTTGTCAGATATTTGAATACTAACACCTGCTTGCTTCTTAGAGCCATTTGCTTGGGATATACTTTCCAGCCTTTCACCCTAAGACAGTGTCTACCCTGAAGGTGATATGAGTTTCTTGAAGACAGCAAAAAGCCAGGTTTTCTTTTTTTATCCATCCTATTAGTCTCTGTATTTCAACAGCTGAGTTGAGGCAATTGATATTTAATGATAATTTTGAAAGGTTTGCATTGGATACTGTCAAACTAATTTCTTTAAGTTTGTGGATCTATTTTGAATTTAAATTACTATATCCTTCTTTGTTTTCTTTTTTATGCTTAATGTACTTTTACTTTGTATTTATTTTTTCCCAAGCCAATTTTATTGAAGCTTTGTGCATTTCATACAAAATTTCCCAATCAAATGTAGACACATTCCCCCTTCCTTGCCCCCACCACCACCCAACCAGAGCTCATGCATTCTGTCAAAATGTTTTTCATCTTTTTCTCAGGCAGAGGTTCATGGTTTCAGTCAGTTCTTTGGCCCAGTCTTTTTTGTTGTTCTTGTTCCTTACAAACTGCATCACTCCAAAATATGCATATATCAAGATTATGACATCATAGGTTTTAGAAACTTCAGCTTATGATTTCTTTTTTTTTTTCTTTATTAGGCTGAAAGATGTCATGATTTCCCTACGGAAGTGTTTGAAGGATCCTCCTTGGCCAGCCCAAACAACAATCAGTCCTGCCCTTGTGCTCCACGCTGGGGTCTTCCCTTCCCATGGTCACCGAATGAGGTCCAGTAAGCACCACGTCCTGTCTTGATCTACCTGTACTGGTCTCTGTGATACAGCCTGGGTAGTCCAACAATGGCAATCTATACTCTGAAGAGGGAGGCTGAAACCACAATAGTTGCTAAGTCCACAAGCTGGATGTCTCAACAGTTCTCGTCTGGCACCAAAGGTTTGGAGGATGCTTGGAGAGATATGAATCGTCAGTCCATACTAGAAGGTTGAAAAGATATGTCTCATGTCTTTGAAGGATGGCAGAAGCACTGGCAGCCACAGGGTAGATGCACTTGCTAGTTAGAATTGAAGACAGGCAAAACAACAGTGCTTTTCTTTTGTCTTTTTACTAAGATCTCAAGTTTTATACCCAAAGTACAATTTTTCAAGCCTTACTCTTTATTTATGGTTATACTTTCCTTTTGGGTGCTTAAGGCCACCTGTTAGCCCAGATTAACCAAGGTTTCCATTTTCTCAAGGTCAGTTGAGGATCTGGTCCTCAGGGTTTTTTTGGGGGGAGCTCCTGGCTCCTTTTGGCTTTTCAATCACCAGTTCCATCCACTCGAGGACAAAGTCAGGTCTTGCTAGACCAGGCTTCCCTTTCTGAAGCATAAGCAGACCCTTCTCTTTATAGACTGGACACTGGCTGAAGTCCCTTGCAACCCTGAACATATTTCTGAGATGTGGATGGCAGAGAGCTGGCATGTGGGAGCTTCAGGATGTGTGCAGACCTTGTCCAGGCCTGGTGCAATCAAAGGGGGTTTGGTTTGAGTTGGTGACCGGTAGGGGGCATCCGCTGAGGAGATCTGAAAAGAGGGGATGCAGGGCAGGAGGTGTTGAATGGGAGTCTGAGTAGCCACGCCCCAAGGAGAGTGGACAGCAGGCCAGGTGTCTGGGGCAATGTGGGGGATGGGGAAAATGGGGGTACTGTCTTCAGGACCCCAGATAGGAGAGACAGAGCATTATAGGAACCTCTACATCCAAGGCCTAGATCTAGGAAAAGGCACGGGAGCAAGGGCGGCTACATCAGCACAAAGCAGATTCAACTACATGTTTATCAAGCATAATTCAGGCCAGGGTTGGTGGCCCACACCGTAGGATTTGCTAAGGAGGCAGAGGTGGGAGGAACTGGAGTGCAAGGCCAGCCTGGGCTACACAGTTTTCTTGCTTCCTTCCCCTCCCCAACAAAGAACCCAATCCACACTACCACGCCACCCACAAACACTCCTCCTACACCCAACAAACTCACCTACATCATCCTCTTGCTGTGCTTCCCGCTCCAATCCCAGCCACCGACCCCACCCTCGCACTCCCTCAGACCCTCCACCAAAACTGCGCCCACAATACTGAACACCAGGAATATTCACTGTCCCTTCACAACCTGACCTAGAGGACTCACCAACACTCCACCCTAAGCACACAGAGTTCCGCACACACTCCAAACGCACTTACACTCTCAAGTCCAACACTGCACATCTACACTCACCTTATTCTCTACCCATACAACAACACTCTCACAACCTGCAGCCCCCTCAACCGCCTCCCAACGCCACACTCACTAACAAACACTACAACTCCACAATCCTACCACAGGGGCCAGACTCTTCTGCATGCTTCACACACACAACACACAACACACAACACACACACACTAACCTTCAACACTCTCACTCCCATCCACACCAGTGCTTTACCCACCCAACACAGCCAAACCTCACAACAAACAACAACTACACACTGGACACAGCTCCTTCTCTACACCCACCCTCCCACCTACAGAGCACAAGACCTTCATCTGCTAGACACACCTCCTTCACGACCCCACCAGCTCTTCACCATTTACACATCTACACATGCCCTGCACCTGCCCACCGCAATATCTTAACAATACCAAGAATTTCCTCACACCTTCAAACCACAAACTGAAGCAATCTGCACAACATACAATCCTCACACTTCTTTCACACATTGCATTACGTACTCTTACTTTCTTGCCCATTTGCTGGGAAAAAAATGCCCTGACAAAAAAAAAAGGCAATGAGGGACGACCAGCTTTATTTAGGTCCAGTTTGACCTACAATTCCATCTGGATGACTAAAGAAGCCGGAGGTTGAAGCAGTTGTGTAGCACTGCTGTTCCATCAGTCAGGAAACAGAGAAGGATGAACGCCCATGGGGCCCCCCCACCTTGCAGTCAGCTTGCTTTCTAATACTTTCTTCAGCTTTATACTCCAGGATCCCTGATGCCATTCCCACAATTAAGAGCAGTCTTTCCACATTCATTAGTGTAACCGAGATTATCCTCACAGATCTCTCAGACATAAACTTAATCTAGAGAATCCTTCAAGATGTGGTTTGGAAGTCATCTCCTGGTAATTCTAGATCTGTAATAGTTGACACACCACTTGACTTACAGTTCTGTTACCTGATCTGGTGAACAAAAAGTTCCTTCATTGAGCATATATTCTGAAATAGTAATGCTATTTTGTCCTGAATTCTGGAATGGTTTGCTCAAGTAATAGTATTAGTCTGGTTCATAACCAAATTCTGGATTTTTTTTCTCTACAGTGCATGTTATTCAGATTTCTCACACTACTTCAGTGAACTGAATGTGTAGGATATATGCTATCTTTAGAAATCTTAAGACCTCACAATAGCGAAGAGCTGGGAAACCAACCCAATGCCCCAACTGATGAGTGAAGAGATAAAATGTGGACACTACACAATGGAGTCTATGCGCAGTACAAAAAACAATGAATCATGATATTTTACAGGTAAATGGATGAAACTAAAGATATTAT
>VZQC01013618.1:7290-53169 GCA_009823505.1 Rhizomys pruinosus
GCCTTCCTTCCTTCCTTCCTTTTCCCTTTGGTCTTTTTGAGACAGTGTCTCCCTGTAGCCCCAGCTGTCCTGGAACTCACTCTGTAGACCAGGCTGGCCTTGAACTCACAAAGATCCGCCTGCCTCTGCCTCCCAAGTGCTAGGATTAAGGGCGTGTGCCACCACGCCTGGCGGTTTTGGTTTTTAAAATTTTATGTTTGAGTGTTTTGCCTGCATATATGCAAGTGCACCCATGTCATGCAATGTCCATGAAGGCCAGAAGAGGGTGTCAGATCCCCTGGAACTAGAGTTACAGACTGTTCCCTGCCATGAAGGTATGAGAGTGCTGGGGACTTAACCTGGGTTCTCTGGAAGAATAGCCAGTGCCCTTAACTGAGCTGTCCCTCCAGCCTCTTTGTTTTGTATTTAATCAAGGTTCAGAAAAACATGAATTTCACAGATTTTGCTCAGGATGATCAGGGAGAAGGCAGTTGTAAACTTCTACAGCCTTATCTGTGCCTCATGGGCCTGAGAACTGACATTACCATCCAGTCTGTCTTCTACCTCCCTACTCCCACATCAGTGAGCACACAGCTGTTCACATGACAAGCTCCTGAACTTCAAACACTAGAAGGCCTGCATGTTTGTGTTTGCCAAGGTGATAATAGTCTAAACCCTCACTGGGCTTCTCCACAACCTCTTTCAGAAAGGAGGGGTCTATGGTGGGGAGACCTTGGCTGGAACTCTTGGGCCTGAATTTCCTTATTCAGAATACAAGAGTTACCTGAAGTGACATTTGGTTCCTCCACTAGGGTGAACCTTGCAGGACTTGAATGCAAACCACAGAGGGTCGTTGTCCCCCATCTCCACACTGCTGGTCAACAACAGCACCCTGCTCCCTCCTCTGCCTGCTGAGCCCACACCAGGCAGGGCCACTGTGGGTCCATGCTCCCTCAAACATGGAAAGACACTACTGTTCCTTAGTAAACAGGGCAGGCAGGGGGTTAGCAGAGGCCTGTGAGGATGGTAGGCTCTTCCCAGCTAATTCTGTCAGCAATTCAAAAAGCAGGTGGGAGCCCAGTGTGGTGCACACCCCGTTAGTAATCCCAGCACTTGGGAGGCAGAGGCAGGCGGGTCTCTGAGTTCCAGGCCAGCCTATCTACATACTTTCAGAAGACCCAGATTCAAATCCCAGCACCCGGATAGCAACTAAGACCTATGTGTGGGGCTGGAGAGATGGCTCAGTGGTTAAGAGTGCTGACTGCTCTTGCAGAGGACCGGGGTTTGATTCCCAGCACCTACATGACGGCTAAGAACCGTCTTTAAGCCGTGTGTGGTGGTGCACCACTTTAATCCTAACAGGCGGATCCTGGTAGAGACAGGTGGATCTCTGTGAGTTCAAGGCCAACCTGGTCTTCCAGTTCCAGGGGAGCCACACCTTCTGACCTCCTCATGGATTGCATGACACAGGTGCACTTACATACATGCAGGCAATATATACATATACATAAAATAAAATTTTTTAATCTTGTCCCTGTCTCAAAAAGACAAAAAAAAATAATAATAAACAAAATGTCTGGGACTAAAGGGAGACCCTGTCTCAAAAAGACAAAAAAAAAAAAATAACAATAAACAAAATATCTGGGACTAAAGGGAGACCCTGTCTCAAAAAGACAAAAAATAATAATAATAATAATAAAAGAACTGGGGGCTGGAGAGATGGCCTAGCGGTTAAGAGCACCGACTGCTCTTGCAGAGGACCCGGGTTTGATCCCCAGCACCCACATGGCGGCTGAGAACCATCTGAAACTCCAATTCCAGGAGAACTCCAGTTCCAGGGGAATCCAAGACCCTCTTCTGACCTCGGCATTGCACGACACGGGTGCACAGACCTGCATGCAGACAGTACATTCATACACATAGAGAAAAATAAACAATTAAAAAATATATTTAAAAAAAGAACTGGTGGTAAGCAGCATCATGAGTTCAAGGCTGACCTAGGCTGTGTGAAACTTTGTCTCAGAAACTGGACAATTTAACTTTGAGGGCATGGAGGCACACACACGCAACCCTAGCATTTGCAGGGTAGAGGCAGAAGGGTCAGGAGTTCAAAGTCATTCTTGGCTGCACATTGAGTTGAAGGTCAGCGTATCCTACGGAAGGTCAGCCTATCCTGAGGGAGACCCTATGTAAAACCAACCAAACTTTGTTATAATAAAAATTAAGCATAGGGGCTAGAGAGACGGCCTAGCAGTTAAGAGTGCCGACTGCTCTCGCAGAGGACCCGGGTTCGATCCCCCGCACCCACATGGCAGCTGAGAACCGTCTTTAACTCCAGTTCCAGGGGAATCTGATGCCCTCTTCTGACCTCCGTGGCATTGCACGACATGGGTGCACAAACCTACATGCAGACAGTACATTCATACACATACAAAATAAATTTTTTTAATTTAATTAAGCATAATTACTTAAAAGATTTAAGTTCTACCTGTGTCCACTGTTCAGCCCTTGTGGCCTGCTCTGAAGTATCACCAACTGGAAATGTCATCAACTCATCAGTTTTCCAATTAGCTGGTTTTAGTTTGGGGTTTTTTATTTAATTTTTAAATTACTTTTATGTGTATGAGTGCATTGCTTGCATGTATGTAAGTACACCTGTGTTGTGCAATGCCCTCGGAGGTCAGAAGAGGGTGTTGGATCCCCGGGAACTGGAGTTATAGGCAGTTGTTAGCTGTCATGTGAGTGCTGGGAATCAAACCTGGATCCTCTGCAAGAACAGCCTTGTTTAATTTTTTTTTTAATTTTATGAGTGTTGTGCCTACATGTGTGCAAGCACACCCTTATCATGCGGCGCCCACAGAGGCCAGAAGAAGGTCTCAGATCCCCTAGGATTGGATTTACAGATACTTGTTAAGCCCCATGTGGGTGCTAGAAACCAAATCCAGGTCCTCTGCAAGAGCAGCCAGTTAACCACTGAGCTCTTAACCACTGAGCCATCTCTCCCATCTGTTTTTGTTTTGAACTAGGGATGAGGTCTTTCAATATGTAGATCTGGCTGACCTGGAATCTACCTGGGATTACAGGCCTGTGCTAACACACCCAGATCCAGCCCTTTGCCATTAAGCTGAAAAGATCCAGTTGCTCATTCAGCCTGAACCCCATGTTACCAGTGAGGATAGCTGCCCCACTGGACCACAGACCACGTCTTCCTTCCTCACCAAGGAAAAGTTAAAACCCAGAACGTAGAAAACTGGGGGAAGGCTATTCCTTGATGACAGGAGGCTGGGAGTGCCATGCGAAGCTCCTGACTTACTGTCTTCCTGTAAACTCACTAATCCCCATCTCCTCCCACTGGGCCACTTGAGCTTCACATCTGTCTTGGACCTGGATGTGGATGGGGGTGTGGCCTCTGAAGGGCTCACAGGAGACTCTGCCTAGAGGGGAAAGCATCTACTCCTGAAGGTGAGGTGCACTGGACTCCTGAAGGTGAGGTGCACTACCAATTCATTCTGTGGCTGAGGATGTGCTCAATTGAAGAGTACTGGCCTTGCATGCATGAAGCCCTGGGCTGGGCCCCCAGGCCCACATAAAACCCAGTGCGGTGGTGCACACCTGCAATCCCAGCATTTGGGAGGTGAAGGCGAGAGGTCATCCTCAACTACATGAGTTCAAAGCCAGCCTGGACCACCTGAAATCCTGTCTGAAAAAAACAGATGAGCATGGTGGTGCACACCTTTAGTCCCAGCCCTGGAGAGGCAGAGGCAGGAAGATCTCTGTGACATGGAGGCCAGACTGGTCTACATAACAAGTTTCAGGCCAGCTGGGGTTACAGGAAGATATTGTCTCAAAACAACACACACACACACACACACACACACACACACACACAAAATTCATTTGGTATTGGAAAGAGTGTTTATCAGACTGTGTCCTCACAGGAAGTATGTACATATATCTGTAACATGGTACCATCATCATCAGTTCACAATGGACACTTTTTTCATCTTCTGATAGACCTGGAGACACCTGCCTGTAATCCCAGCACTCAGGAGGCTGAGGCAGGAGGATGACAAGCTTTAAGTTAGACAAAACAGTTCATCCTTCCAGTTCAAGCTCTTCATACAAGTGCCTAACTCTGTGAGGCATGGTGGCTCATGCCTTTAATCCCAGCACTCCAGAGGAAGAGGCAGGCGGATCTCTGTGAGTTCAAGGCCAGCCTGGTCTATATAGTGAGCTACAGGCCAGCTGGGACTAAAGGGAGACCCTGTCTCAAAAAGACCAAAAAAGAAAAAAAAGAAAAAACAAACAAACAAAAGACAAGTACCTAACTCACCTCAGAAGGATCTCCTGGTGAGGTTTGTCTTGAAACTAGAGCCTGGGCGCTGGGAATAGTAGAGCAATACATAGAGCCCTGGGGCCAGGATACAAAAAGACCTCAAGTCAAACATACATAAACTAGCACTTTATAAATTGTTGTGTTTTGCCTGCATGTAAGTGCAGCAATGCATACAATGCCTGTGGAAGCCAGAAGAGGGCACCAGAACCTCCGGAACTGGAGTTAGAAATGGTTATTAGCTGGCTTATGGTTGCTGGGAAAAGAACCTCAGTCCTCTGCAAACAGCCAGTGTTCTTAACTACTGAGCTATCTCTCCAGCCCCAGAATTACTCTTCCCTTTTCTCTTTTGAAAAGTGTCTGGGTGCTGGAGAAGCTGAAGGGAACAGGCAGGCCACTGGGAATGCCACATAGTGCCATCACATGGAGGGCAGCCTGGCAGGGCCTGACTGGGACCAGCTGTCACACACTTCCCTCCACCCAATGATCCCAGAGGCAGAAATTCAACAGATATACCTGCACTCATCCAAAGTACAAAAGGTTGTTTATTCGATCAAGGTTTGTAACAGCAAATGATTGGAAATCATTCAGAACACTCAGGTGTTCTGAAAATGAGTTACTGGAACATGTATGGTGTGTTGTCTAAAGAATACTGTACACTGTCTCATAACAATAATAACTGGGCCAGGTATGGTGGTGCATGTCTTTAATCCCAGCGCTTGGGAAGCAGAGGCAGGTGGATCTCTGTGAGTTCAAAGCCAGCCTGGTCTACATAGTGAGTTCCAGGACAGCTGGAGCTACAGGAATACTCTGTCTCTAAAAGACCAAAAATAAATGAATAAATAGATAATAACTGGAGCTTAGTGCAGTGGCATGCACCTTTTATCCCAGCACTTGGGAGGCAGAAGCAGGAAGATTTCTGTGAGTTCAAGGCCAGCTTGGTCTACATAGGGAGTTCTAGGTAAGATGGGGCTACAGGGAGACCCTGTCTCAAAAAACAGTAACAACAACAACAAGAAAGAGGATTGGAGAGATAGCTTCCTGATTAAGGGCACTTGCTGCTCTCGCTATGGACCAGAGTTTGGCTCCCAGCACCTTTGGCTCCTGCTCCAGGGGATCTAACTCTCTCTTCTGGCCTCTATGACTGGCTGCACTCATGTATGTGTGCTCAGGCACACGTACGTGCACACACACACAATTTTTTAATTTTTTTGTCATTTTGAGAGAGGGTCACCCTGTAGCTCCAGCTGGGCTGGAACTTGCTATTGTAGACCAGGCTGGCCTTGAACTCACAGAGATCCGCCTGCCTCTGCCTCCCCAGTGCTGGGATTAAAAGCATGTGCCACCATGCCCAACCCCCACAAACTATTTTTTAGAAATAGAAATAAGAGGGGCTGGAGAGATGGCCTAGCAGTTAAGAGTGCCAACCACTCTTGCAGAGGACCTGGGTTCGATCCCCAGCACCCACATGGCGGCCGAAAACCGTCTGAAACTCCAATTCCAGGAGAACTCCAGTTCCAGGGGAATCCGACACCCTCTTCTGACCCCCGTGGCATTCCACAACACGGGTGCACAAACCTGCATGCAGACAGTACATTCATATACATACAGAAATAAAATAAAATTAAAAAAATTTTTAAAAAAGAAATAGAAATAAGAGGAAATTGTATAGTGAATATGCACTGAGTTATTTTGTTTTTATTTTATTATTTTATGTGTCCCTACATGTGTGTACCACATGTGTGCAGGAACCCACAGAGGCCAGAACAGCACATGGTGGGGCTGGAGAGATGATTCAGCAGTTAAGAGCACCAACTGCTCTTGCAGAGGACCTGGATTCAATCCCCAGCACCCACATGGTGGCTAAGAACTGTCTTTAACTCCAGTTCCAGAGGAATGTGACGCCCTCTTCTGACTTCTGAAGCACTGCATGACATGGGTGCCCCTACCTACATGGGACAGTACACTCATGCACATTAAATTAAGATATATATATATATATATATATATATAAGTATATAGAAGAGAGAGAGAGAGAGAGAAGATAAGAAAGAAAGAAAGTAAAGAAAGAAGAAAAGGAAAGGAAAGAAAGAAAGAAAGAAAGAAAAGGAAAGAAGAGAAAGAAAGAAAGAGAGAAGAAAGAAAGAAAGAAAGGAACAGAAAGAAAAGAAAGGATAAGAAAGAAGAAAGAAAGAAAGCAAAGAAAAGAAAGAAAAGAAAGGAAAGTAAAGGAANCAATGCTTTAATCCCAGCACTCCAGAGGAAAGAGGGCAGTGCGGATCTCCTGTGGAGTTCAATGGCCAGCTCCTGTTCTATACTAGTGAGCTCAAGGCGGCAGCTGGGCCACTATAAGGGAGACGGTCTGCGTCTCAGAAAGATTACCAAAAAAGAAAAAAAAGAAAAACAAAAAACAAAGACAAGTACCTACTCACCTCGAAGAAGGATCGTCTGGTGAGTTTGTTCCTTGAAACTAGAGCTGGGCGCTGGGATGAGCTAGCGCGAGTACATAGTAGTCTGGGGCAGGATACAAAAAGACCTCGAAGTCAAACATTACATAAACTATGCTACTTTAGTAAATTGTTGTGTGTTTTGCCTGCATGTAAGTGCAGCAAGCATACAACTGCTGTGGAAAGCCAGAGATGAGGGCACCAGAAACTCCGGAACGGAGTTAGAAATGGTTATTAGCGATGGCTTATGGTTGCTGTGGAAGAAGAACCTGCAGTCCTGCTGCAACGGCACAGTGTTCTTAACTCTGAGCTATCACTCTCCAGCCCGAGATGTCCTTCCCGTTGTTCTCTTTTGGGAATAAGTGGTCTGGGTGCTGGAGAAGCTGAAGGGAACAGGCAGGTCCACTGGGAATGCACAGTAGTGCCATCACATGGCAGGCAGCCTGGCAGGGCTGATGGGACCAGCTTGTCACCACCTTCCCTCCCCAATGATCCCAAGAGGCAGAAATTGCAATCAGATATAGTCCTTGCACTCATCCAAAGTACAATAAGGTTGTTTGATTTCGATTCAGGTTTGTAACTAGCAAAATGGATGGAAATCACTTCAGAACACTCAGGTGTCTAGAAATGAAGTAGCTGAACTTGTCAATGGTGTGTTGTCTAAAGAATGACTGTATTCACTGTCTCACTAACAGATAATAACGTGGGCCAGTGTATAGGTGGGGCCTGCGCTTTAATCCAGCGCTTGGGAAGCGAGGCAGGGTGGATGCTTGTGAGTCAAAGCCAGCCTGGTTCTACAGTTAGGAGTTCCAGGATCAGGCTGGAGACAGAAGTACTTAAAAAAAAAAAATAGACCAAAAATTAAATGAAGTAAATTTTAGATTTTCTAAGCCAAGGAGTTAGTGGTGGTCATTACCTTTTAGTCCCATTGACTTTGAGGAGGCAAAGAGGAAGATTTCTGTGAGTTCATAAGGCCAGCTTGGTTAACATAGGGATTCAGGGTAAGATCGTGGGCTACAGGGATGACCCTGGTCTCAAAAAAAACCAGTAACAACAACAACAAGGAAAGAAGATTGGATGAGATAGCTTCCTGTTTAAGGGCATTCTTGCGTTGCTCTCGCTATGGAGCCAAGAGTTTGGCTCCCAGCACCGTATTGGCTCCTGCTCCAGGGGATCTAACTCTCTCTTCTGGCCCTCTTATGACTGGCTGCAGCTCATGGTATGTGTGCTTCGAGGCACACGTGCGTGCACACACACTACGAATTTTGTTAATTTTTTGTCATTTTGAGAGAGTACCCTGTAGCTCCAGCTGGGCTGGACTGTGCTATGTAGACAGGCTGGCCTTGAACTGCACGAGAGATCCGCCCACCTCCTGGCACTCCCCTAGTGCTGGGATTGAAATAGCATGTGCCACCAATGGCCCACCCCCAGTCAGACACTGTTTGTGTAGAAGAAGAAATTAGAGGGGGCTGGAGAGATGGCCTAGCAGTTAAGAGTGCAACATCTCTTGCAGAGGACTGGGTCGTCCCCCAGCACCCACATGGTGGCTGAAACCGTTCTGAAACCAATTCCAGGAGAATCGCAGTTCCAGGGGAATCCGATCATCCCTCTTCTGATCCACAGGCATTGTCCACAGACATGGTCAGCAAACCCTAGCCTGCAGAGAATTCAATACATAAGAAGATAAAAAAAATTTAAAAATTTTAATAAAAAGAAATAGAATAAAGGAAATATTGATAGTGAATCATGCAGCTGAATGTTCTTTTTTTTATATGGTTATGTTCTGAAGTAGTCTCCTGCATGTTACACATGCTGGTGCATGAGCCACAGAGGCCAGAACAGCACATGGTTGGGGCTGGAGAGGGAATAGCATCTAGCGATTAAGAGGCACCTAACTGTTTTGCAGAGGACCGGATTCAATCCCAGCACCCAGCATTGGTGGCTAAGAACTGCTCTTTAATGATCCAGTTCCAGAGGAATGTACCGCCCCTTCTGACTTCTGAAGCACTGCATCACATGGGTGCCCCTACCTTACATGGGACGTACACTTCATTGCACATAATATTAATAGTATTACGTATAAATATATAATATATAAGAAGAGAGAGACGAGAGAGAGAAGATAAGAAAGAAAGTGAAAGGAACAAAGAAAGAAGAAAAAAATAGAGAAAGAAAAGAAAGAAAGAAAGAAAGAAAAAGAGTAAGAAAGAAGAAGAAAGAAGGACATGATCCCCCTGACTGAATTACAGCGGGTTCGGGAGCTCACACGTAGGGGTCTGGTCACTGAGCCCAGATCCTCTGCAAGTATTCTTAGCCTCTGAGCCATCTCTCTAGCCCCTGCACTGAGTTCTTTTTTTGCTGTCATTCTTCCCTAAACCATACAGTATAGTATCTATTGGCATAACAATTACATTGTATTCGATAGTATAAGTAATTTAGAGATTGTCAAAGTATATAGGCGGGTGTGTATAGGTCATATGAAATAATACCCCATTTTATGATCAGGGTGCTTACAGCTTTGAGTGCAGCACCTGAACAGCCACGTCCTCTCTAATACCAAGGGATGAATACTGACATATATAGGTAATTTCTCTGTATATGGGATAGAGCTAGAAAGCAATGAGTTCCACTGAATTTCTTCTTCTCTCTCTCTCTCCTCTCATCTCTCTCTCTCTACCGCTCTCTCTCCTCTTCTCCCTCTCTTTCTCCCTTTGGTCTTTTTGACAGAGGGTCTCCTGTTGGTCCAGCTGTCCTGGAACTCACATGTAGACCAAGGCGTTGCCCTTGAACTCACAGGATGATCCACCTGCCTCTGGCCTGCCAAGTGCTGGGATTTAAGATTTGTGCCACCACATCTGTCCATTGTAAATATCTTTTATATTGCTTTGATTTGGGGTCCTTTTTTATTTATTTTATTTATTTATGTATAGAATGCTAACCTTGTCTGCATGTAGTGATCATAGTGCACCCATGTCGTTCTTGCAGCCGGCCGGAGGTCATGAGAGTGGGTCGGATTCACTCTTGAACTAGAGTTTCTCCTGGAATTGGAGTACAGACAGTGTTTCAGCGCCGTGTGGTGGGGATCGAACCTGGGTCCTCTGCAGAGCAGTCGGTGCGCTTAACGGCTAGGCCATCCCCCCAGCCACCGGATTGAGGTCTTTTTGAGACAGTGGTCTCCTTTTAGTCCCCAGCTGGCCTGAAAGCTCACTGTTAGCGCCAGCTTGCCTGAAACTAACTCACAGAGATCTGCCCCTCTGGAGCTCTGAGAAGTGTGGATTAAGGCCATGTCCACCAGCCCGCTATATGTTTATTTTAATTTTTTTTTTTTGTCTATGTGGGACAGGGTCCCATGTAGCCCAGCGTCCTGGAACATATCTCTGTAGACCACGGCTGGCTTGAACTCACCAGAAGATCTAGCCTTGCCTCTGACCTCCGAGTGCTAATTTTTTTTTTGAATTTTTTATTTCTTATGTGTATGAATGTATGTCTGCTGCAAGTCTGTGCACCTGTGACGCGCAATGCCGCGGAGGTCAGAAGAGGGCGTCGGACTCCCCTGGAACTGGAGTTCTCCTGGAATTGGAGTTTCAGACGGCTCTCGGCCGCCATGTGGGTGCTGGGGATCGAACCCGGGTCCTCTGCAAGAGCGGTCGGCGCTCTTAACCGCTAGGCCATCGCTCCAGCCCCCGAGTGCTAGGATTAAAGGCGTGTGCCACCACACCCGGCTATTGTTTTGATTTTTAAACCCTATGAATGCCTATTCAAAAGAAATTTTAGGCTGGGCGTGGCAGCACTCAGGAGGCAGAGGCAAGGTGGATCTTTGTGAGTTCAATGCCAGCCTGATCTACTTAGTGAGTTCCAGGACAGTTGACAGCTGGAGCTACAGGGAGACCCTGTCTGAAAAAGACCAAAAAAAAAAAAAAAGGGTTTTTTGGTGTTTTTGAGGCAGGGTCTCCCTGTAGCCATAGCTGTCCTGGACCAACTCACCATGTAGACCAGGCTGGCCTTGAACCCACAGAGATCTGCCTGCCTCTCTGCCTTAAAGGCCTGTGCCACCATGCTCAGCATAAAATTTAAAAATTAAAATTAGCCAGGCCTGCTGGTGCATGCCTTTAATCCCGGCAGAGTCATGTGGATCCCTGTGAGTTCAAGGCCAGCCTGGTGTACATAGTGAGTTCCAGAACAGCTAGAGCAACAGGAAAACACTGTCTCAAAAAAATAAAAAAATAAAAGTTTCAGTGTCTGTTATATGCTAGCCAGCCATAACCTAGGTGACAGAAATAAACAGACATTTCCTAAAATAGATAAAAAAAAAAAGTCAGGGACATTTTCCTTTGTCAGGACAGAGGATGAGTGCTGTGTTTACTAAATTATGGGTCCATGCAAGCAGGAGGAAATGGGATCCTCTGCAAAAGAAACACGGAGTTTTGAGCTCAACAAAATAACAATGTTTATTTTTTTGTTTTTGATTTTTTAAAATAACACTTCCTATTAAGAGCTCAAGATGGCACAGGCAGAGAACTTGAAACTAATAACAACGAATTTTCTTAGTACTTGTAATTCTTTTAACAGGGGAGAGACTGGGAGAGAACACTGAAGACCAAGGAAAAGGCAAAACAGACCTGCCAGCAGAGGGCCGGCTCAGGGACCAGGCACACGCGGCCATCAGCACAGGAACCAGCAAGCTTTGGTGCAGCCTCCAGAGTTAACTGATCTACAACCCAGCTCCTGAGCTCTCTAGAAGGCAGGTTTTCAGGGCAATCAGGAAGTGCTCCCCATTTTTAGTAGGCACCCTGAAGGGGCCTGGGGTTGGACAGATGCCTTCAGGCAGGGCTAAGGGCTGGTGGTCAGGGAAGGCCTGGGTGGGAGTCATAGAGGAAGGGAGGGGTTCCATCAGAAAACAATCGAGACCTAATCCAAGCAGAAGGGCCTGGGTCAGGCAGCCCTTTGCAGGGCTGGGGTCTGGGCCTGGGGTGGGTCTGAGTAGGAGAGTCGGTTCCTTCTGGCCTTGCTCAGAGGATGGGAGCTGGGGACAAAGTGCAGAGTGACATGTGTGGAGGAGAAGCTGGTGCTGAAGATCTGGATATGGGTGACAAGGGCTGAGTCACACAGGGGGCCACACATGGGGAGGCTTCTGGGACTCCTGTTTGAGGACATGGTTTTGTGTGACTTGTGGGAGCCGCTCCAGGATCCCCTGCACCCCTTATAGGTGCCTGCCTTCCCGTGCCCGTGCCTAATCTTTCTGGACAAACCATCATGAGTCTGAAGTTCAACAAACCCCACAGACCCAGAGCAGTGGGTAAAATGATGGGGCGGAGAGCGTCTTCCCAAACTTCTGCCTTCAGGAGGGCCTGGCTTGTCCCCTGCAGTCCTTCACAGCAAATGGTTGTTCCAGAAAAAGCGCAGGAGCACCTGACCTCGCATGAAGACCAGCACCACGAAATGAGCCAGGACATCTCTGCCGTCCTGTGGAAGATTCTGTTTAAGAGAGAGGTTAAAAGAAAAATGGCTAACGGATCTTTGTGAGTTCAAGGCCAGCCTGGTCTACAGAGTGAGTTCCAGGTCAGCTGGGGCTACAGAGAGACCCTGTCTCAAAAACACCAAAAAAAAAAAAAAAAGAAAAATGGCTAAAATTTGGGGGCCAGTCAGATGACTCACCAGTAAAACCGCTTGTTGCCCAGCCTGGAAACCCAAATTTGATCCTGGGACTCATGTGGTAAAGAGAAGTGACACCCCCCACAAAGTTATCCACTTATCCTCTGAACCCCCCCCCCCCATATAACACACTAAAATAAATGTAAAAGAAAGTAAGAGTTACAAATTTAGGGCTGGAAGCTGGCAGCAGCTAAAAAACCCGGCTGCTCTTGCAGAAATCCTGGGTTTGGTTCACAGCACCCACATGGTGGCTAAAAACCGACAGTTAAGTCCAACTATTGTTCCAGGGGATCAGAGGCCCTCTTTCTGGCCTCCATGGGCATTGCACACATGCAGGCAAAACACTAATACACATAAAATATAAATTTAATAAAAAAGTTAAATTTAACACACTACAAAAATATCACCCCAAAACACTAATACACATAAAATATAAATTAAAAAAAAAAGTTACAATTTAACACACTACAAAAATATTCACCCCAGCCCCAGGTAAGGGATTCGGGTCTACCTGTGTGTTCTCATCCTACACCCCACCCCCTGGGGGGGCATTCCTACCCTGAACACCAGCACACAGAAGCATTTTTGAAGAACAGATACCCTGTTCCTTAAGTCTTCCGGCGGCTTTCTAGAACCCTTCCCAGTAGTCTCAAAGACGCAAGCCCTCTGTGGGGACAGGAGGGACTGGTGAGATCAGAGTAGAGACAGAAGGAAGGGAAGGCATCGGCTGCTGCTCAGCAGGGAGCTGGCACGACTGTGTGGGAGGAAGATGGGGAAGCTTGCGGGAAATTGCGGGGTACAGGGCCCACCCAGCCCCACCCGCTGCCGTCCGTGGGCCTCCTCCCTGCACAGCAAACTCAGCCGGCTCTGCCTTGCTCTGCAAGAGCCCCGGCCTGTCATCCCCGCACCGGGCAGGGCGAGAGGCAGCACAGGAGCAGGGACTTCCAGGCTAGCCTGGGCTACACAGACTTTACCTCAAAAAGAAGAGCTGAAGCTAAAGCTTAGCCTTGTAGTACTTGCCTGGCATGCATGAGGCCCTGGTTCAATCCCGAGAGGGGAGTGCAGTGGGGGGGGGCAAGAGGTGTCGAGCCCTTCAGGGCTTTGCATAGTCTGTCACCCTTCACCTCTCTCTGACTTTATTATGGTTTTGTGGGATGTTTATTTATTTATTTTTTAGTATTTTTGTTTTGTTTTTGAGACAGGGTCTCACTATACAGCCCTGGCTGGCCTCAAACTCATTTATACACCAGGCTGGTCTCCAACTCACAGGCTCTGCCTGCCTCTGTCTCCTGCAGTACTGGGATTAAGGTGGTGTGTGCCACTCACACCCGGCTGGAGACAGGGTCTTGATGTCACGGATGCAGGAATGGGTTTGTTGTCTCTGACAGTTAAAAAAATTAAAAAGTAGAAAGAAATGTTCCTGGAAATTGGGATATGGTAGCGGAGCTGCTATAAGGAACCTGGGAAGTCAAGAATGGACATAAACAGAAGCTCAAGGACAATTTATTAGTTTAAAAAGGAAAACCCCTAGCGCGGGCGTGGTGGGCGCAGGCCTTTAATCTACACTGGGGACGCAGAGGCAGGCAGATCTTTGGTGAGTTAAAGGCCACCAGGTTCTACAGAGTGGTTCAGACAGCTGGGGCTACAGGAACCCTGTCTCAAAAAGACCAAAAAAAAAAAAAAAAAAGGAAAACCAGGGCCAACAAGCAGTAAATCTTGAAGCTTCCTGGAAGGGAGGAGGAGAATGGAGAGAAAAGCAGCCAGTGTCTTGGGAGGCAGCCACTCAGGGAGTCCAAAGCTTTAGTCAGGGGGTTTTAAAGCATATTAGGCTCTGGCCAGCATCCAGAAGAAAAATAGTTCCAACTTTCTGAGGAGAGCTGGCCAGAGCCAGCGGAGCCTATCAGTGGCTCAGCTCTGAGGGACTGCACGAGCAGTGGGGATTCGGGGAGGGAAAAGCACATTATCTTAACTGAGGTGGTCAACTGTGATAGTGGTCCAGCCTAGGTAACTCCATTTTGTCTTAGTAACTCTGCTTTAATGGCTGAATCCCAGCCCAGAGCAAGTCCAGGAAGAGCTGGCTGGTTATCTTGACCTTGGAATCCCCTCTCCAGGATGCCTTGTGACCACCTAGCTACAACTGCCTGCAGCCAACCCACTTCTTAGTAACCTGCAGCAGGGGGGACTGAGGTTTTATTGTCTGACTGGCATTTCTTTTTTGAGGGGGTCCTTTTTGAGACAGGGTCTCCCTTCAGCCTCAGCTGTCCTGGAACTCACTTTGTAGACCAGGCTGGCCTCGAACTCAGAAATCCACCTGCCTCTGCCTCCCGAGTGCTGGGATTAAAGGTGTGCCCCACCATGCCCAGCCTGACTGGAATTAAAAAAAAAAAAATTTACCATGGAATTGTATTTGCCTTTATAAACTTAACCTGCCTCTGAGTTGGGGCTGTGCCTTCCCAATCCCAACGTGGGGTACAGTCCTAGCCAGTCCAAATTAAAAGCCCAGTTCAACTAATTGGAACCTGGAGTCTGTGTGCTCTTTTCCTCCCAGTAGTCGGGTACCATAACCACCCAGGGGTGGTCCCCTAGCCCATCTGGATTAACTCCTAGGGAGCAGACAAGGGAAGAGTCCATCTTTACAGTTTTGTTATCTATTCCTGACTGGCTTAAAACTGAACTAGGCTGGCCTTGAACCTGTAATCTTCCTGCCTCCGGCCCTGAGTGCTGGGACTGCAGGGGTCACTGCACTGCACGCCTACCTTCCTTCGGCTTCCTTTTCTCCCTGCAGACTCTGACTCACTGGCCTCCTGGCTATTCTTCAAAGTGGCAGACCACTCCTGCCCTTCCCACAATTCACTGAGGGTCATCTCCTAAGGCTCTGTCTCCCTTTCCCTGTGTCATCTTCTCCCAAATAGTTCCCACTATCTGATACACTATAAGCTATTGTTTGTCTCCCTTTGAAAGGGTAAAATCATAGTTTTATCGCTTTGGATCATTGCTCTAGTCCCAGTGTTTAAATAGGTCCTGGCCCACAGCAGGGGCTCCACGTATACTGTGTGAATGAGTCAACAAATGAACAAATGAATGAAAACCAATCAGCATCAGAATAAACAATTTGGATTTTGTCCTGTCAGTAACTGAAAAACAAGGGGTTTCTGTCCTTTCCATAGTTGACACCAGGAAGGACCTCGAATGCCTTCCTTGCAGTCTGGTCATGAGGAGATGACCGAGCACACAGTAAGACACCTGGGTGTATAAATCACTGTTCACAAAAAGTAAAAAAATAAAAATAAAGCCGGGCGTGGTGGCGCATGCCTTTAATCCTAGCACTTGGGAGGCAGAGGCAAGCGGATCTTTGTGAGTTCAAGGCCAGCCTGGTCTACAGAGTGAGTTCCAGGACAGCTGGGACTACAGGGAGACCGTGTCTCGAAAAGACCAAAAATAAAAATAAAAATAAATCACCATTCGCACTGAATGACCCTTCCCTAAGCACAGAGGGACAGGAAGGAAGCACAAGGCCAGACGTGATGGGAAGCTGAGAAGCACACTGAAGATCTCATTCTAGGAAGCCAGTCATAGCTGTTGTGTGTGGTTTTTTTTTTAATTTTTTTATTAGTTTTATTTATTTCTGTATGTGTATGAATGTACTGTCTGCATGCAAGTTTGTGCACCCATGTCGTGCCATGCCTCGGAGGTCAGAAGAGGGTCTCGGACTCCCCTGGAACTGGAGTTCTCCTGGAACTGGAGTTTCAGACGGTTCTCGGCCACCATGTGGGCACTGGGGATCGAACCTGGGTCCTCTGCAAGAGCGGTCGGCGCTCTCAACCGCTAGGCCATCTCTCCAGCCCTGTTGTGTGTGGTTTTATTTTGTTTTGAGATGGGATCACTTGGAGTCCAAGGTAGCCTCGAACGCACTATGTAGCTGAGGATGACCTTGAACTCCTGATCCCCCCCCCCCCCCCCCGCAAGTGGACAGACTCAACACAGGTGTTCACAATTATGCCCAGCCTCTAAGGGCAAAAAATTAAAACAAAAAAACACACAAACATACAAAAAACAAGGTTTTCACTGTTAGTTCTGACTGGCGTTGGTCACTGTAGTAGACCAGACTGGTCTTGAACTCTGAACTCACCAAAGATCCCCTTGCCTCTGCCTCTGCCTCCCAAGTGCTGGATTAAAACTGTGCCACCACACCCAACTTTTAAGTGATAATGTCTTAAAACCACTTTCTATGTAGGAAAATTACATGGCCTAGACTTTGGGGAAAAAAGTAACAGCAGCAACAAAAATAACAGGAGTTGAACAGGAACCTCACCTCGCTAAACGGCCAAGGAGACATTATTTCCAGACACACAAAGCGCCTGAAATAGTGGTTTAAGGGAAAAAAGTACAAAGCAAAAAGTGACAGCTCAAGAACAATTATTTTGAAAGACAAAAATGGGGCTTGGTGAGCCCCTTGCCAGGCAGTTCCAACACTGAGAATAACATACGGCTCCTTTATTCTTTTTTCTTTTTGTCTTTTTGAGACATGGTCTCCCTGTAGCTCTGGCTGTCCTGGAACTCACTCTGTAAACCAGGCTGGCCTCGAACTCACAGAGATCCACATGCCTCTGCCTCCCAAGTGCTAGGATTAAAGGCATGCACCACCACGCCCGGCATTTATTTATTTCTGTATGTGTATCAATGTACTGTCTGCATGCAAGTTTGTGCACCCATGTCGTGCAATGCCGCGGAAGTCAGAAGAGGGTGTCGGATTCCCCTGGAACTGGAGTTCTCCTGGAATTGGAGTTTCAGACAGTTCTTAGCCGCCATGTGGGTGCTGGGGCTCGAACCCAGGTCCTCTGTAAGAGCGGTCGGCACTCTTAACCGCTAGGCCATCTCTCCAGCCCCAACAACGACTCCTTTAAACACAGGAGGCAGCCCCACACTCCATGCAGCTACTTGATTTAGCAAAGCACAAGAGGTCAATAAATGACAACCATTGTGCCAGATTTGAAACCAATATAGTTGCCTGACTTAAGCTTTGAAGCCACAAAGACTTAGCATTTTAGAGCCAAATAATAATTATAATAAATAATAATTTTAATAATAAATAATAAAAAATAAAAAAATAATAATAATTATTATTATTTGGTCTTTTTGAGACAGAATCTCCCTGTAGCCTCAGCTGGCCTGGAACATGCTATGTAGAACAGGTTGGCTTTGAACTCACAGAAATCTACCTGTCTCTGCCTCCTGAGTGCTGGGATTAAAGGTAAGTGCCACCACACCCAGCTCCAGTTATTGTTTTTATTTTTTTTTAATTTTTAAATTTTATTATTTTTATATGTGTATGAATGTTCTGTCTGCATGTAGGTCTGTGCACCCGTGTTGTGCAATGCTGTGGAGGTCAGAAGAGGGCGTCGAATTCCCCTGGAACTGGAGTTAAAGATGGTTCTCAGCCACCATGTGGGTGCTGGGGATGGAACCTGGGTCCTCTGCAAGAGCAGTCGGTGCTCTTAACCACTAGGCCATCTCTCCAGCACCATTATTTTATTATTTTTAATTTTATGTGTATGAGTGTTTGGCATGAATGTATGTTAATACACCATGCATGAAATGTCCATAAAGGTCAGAAGAGAGTGTTAGACCCCCTAGAACTGGAGTTCTGGGTGGCTGTTAGCTGCCATGTGGGTGTCGAACCTGAACCTGGGGGCCTCTGCAAGAGCTCTTAACTGCTAAGCCATCTTTCCAGCCCATCAATTATTATTTTTAAAATGCTCTGTGAAGCCAGGCATGGTGGCATATGGCTGTAGTCCCTAGTACCTAAGAGGAAGAGGTAGGAGGACTACCCAGAAGTTCAAGGCCAGTCTGGACTACAGAATGAGTTCCAGGCCAGCCTGAGCTAAAAAATTAGACTTTGTTTCAGATAGTAGCTTTACAGGTCTAGGTCAGAGCCATCTGCAAGGACAGAGATAACGTGGCTACACGGCTACACAGATCGATGGGAGAGAACTGAGAGTCCAGGAATAGTGGGTCACATTTACAGCTAATTGATTTTTAACAAGGACAATACAATAGGACCAAAATAGTCTTTCCAACAACTGCTGCTGGGACAACTCAAAACACCCACACAACCCCCCCTCTTTAATCTCCCCCCTCACTTGCTCGCACATACAAGTACACACACACACATGCGCACACACACACACACACACACACATACACAGATGGGCCTCTAACACAAAGTATCTAAAACAGTTAACTCCAAATGGATTACAGACCTAATTTAACAGGAGAAAAGTGTACATACACACTAGCAGTAAAAGGAAAAATACATAAACTCAACTTGATCAACATTGAAAATGCCCAGCCCTTAAATAAATAAATATTAAATAAATAAGTATCTTAAAACAGTAATATAAAGCAGGTATGGTGATACACATCTTTAATCCCAGTACTTGGGAGGCAGAGGCAGGCAGATCTCTGTGAGTTCAAGGCCACCCTGGTCTACAGAGTGAGTTCCAGGACAGCAGGGACTACAGAGAGACCCTGTCTCAAAAAGACCAAACAAAACAAAACGAAAAAGTACAGGTGAATTTAAGGGCAAGAAGTTGGGTTCTGCAGTATTATGACATCAACATATTACCTGTACAACAATGTAAAGCCTACCTCTTTTTTTTTTTTTTTTTTTCATCAGATTCCCCTGGAACTAGAGTTACAGACAGTTCTCAGCCGCCATGTGGGTGCTGGGGATCGAACCCGGGTCCTCTGCAAAAGCAGTTGGCATTCTTAACCTCTAGGCCATATCTCCAGCCCCGTAAAGCCTACCTCTTAAATTTAGTTTTTAATAGTGGACCTAAACTCCAAGGACACCTGTTCCCCAAGACGTATCTTGGCACCATCTGTCTCCTGGAACTGTGCAACTGTGCCAAGAGAACTGTCTCTGGAGCACTGTCTCAGAACTGACCTATAATTTTATTCAAAACAGTTTCCAGCTTCAGCTGGAGAAGTACAAGCTGCTTCTTTTTTAAATATGTTACTTATTATTTTTATTTATTTGTTTATTTATTTTTGCGGGTCTTAGCCCATTTTTTTTAATGTGTTTGAGTGTACTACATGCATGCATGCAGTGCACCTGGGTCATGCACTGCCTGCAGAGGCCAGAAGAAGGAATTAGATCTCCTGGAACTGCAACAGTTGTTAGCTGCCATGGGGATGCTGGAAATCAAACCCAGGTCATCTGCAAGAGCAGCCAATGCTCTTAACTGCTGAGCCATGTCCAGCCCCAAGCACGGACTTTTTGTCCCTGGTTCTAGAATATCTCATTCACCCAAGATTACACATCCTTCCCAATCTCTGCTGTGTGCAATGTGGATGGGCACTATGCTAATTCTCAAGCACACCGTCATTCATTCATTAATTCATTCATTCATTATCTTTTTGGGTGGAGTATCAAATTGAGGTTGCCTAGGAGATGAGATCAAGCGCCCAGGTCACAAGACAAAAAAGCACATGGTACTGCTGTAGTTAATTAAAAGTCATTAGTCTAGGAGCTAGAGAGATGGCTCAGAGGTTAAGAGCACTGGCTGTTCTCGCAGAGGACCTGGGTTCAGTTCCCAGCACCCACATGGCAGCTCACAACCATCTGTAGCTCCAGTTCCAGGGAATCTCTTGCCCTCCTCTGATTTCCCCAGGCAGTGCAGAACATGATGCTTTTACATACATGCAGGTAACACACTCATATACACTTAAGAAAACAAAAATCAAGCCGGGCGTGGTGGAGCACGCCTTTAATCCTATCACTTGGGAGGCAGAGGCAGGCAGATCTTTGTGAGTTCAAGGCCAGCCTGGTCTACAATGTGAGTTCCAGGACAGCTGGGGCTACAGGGAGACCCTGTCTCGAAAAGACCAAAAAATAAAAATAAATAAATAAATAAATAAAATAAAAATCAATAAAAAGTCATTAGTCCAGATTCTGTCCATTTACAAAAGTCTTTTCTTTTTTTTTTTTAGTATTTTTTTAAATTTTATTTATTTCTGTATGTGTATTAATATATTGTCTGCATGCAGGTTTGTGCACCCGTGTCGTGCAATGCTGCGGAGGTCAGAAGAGGGTCTCGGATTCCCCTGGAACTGGAGTTCTCCTGGAATTGGAGTTTCAGACAGTTCTCAGCCGCCATGTGGGTGCTGGAGATTGAACCTGGGTCCTCTGTAAGAGCGGTCGATGCTCTTAACCACTAGGCCATCTCTCCAGCCCCCTACAAAAGTCTTTTCTACAGTATCCAAAGAGCACCCACCCCTCCTACCATGGAGCCCCTGTAACCACTCTCTGCTGCCAGCTGCACATGTTCTGGAGGAGCACTAAGCTTGCTGTGGGCTTTAACCCCTACAAGGTTCCAAAGAGTCCTCACCCATTCCGCTTTCCCCTAGTCTCTCTCCCTGGAACCAGATACTGTGATACTATGAAACCACCAGCAGAGGGCCTCACTGCATAGCCCTGGGCTGGCTCAAGGACAACCTTAAGTGAAATCACAGGTTGTAGAACTTTTTAAGTGCTGGCTGCTAGCCAAATATGGCTGGTACCTGCTTTTAAACCCAGCACTTGGGTGGCAGAGGCAAGTGGATCTTTGTGAGATGGAGACAGATCCACATAGGTAGCTCCCGGCCAGCTGGGGCTATGGAAGACCCCGCCTCAAAAAATAAAGAAGTAAAGAAATAAAACGTTGGCTCCCTGTTCTCACCCCAAGCCAATAACACCAGGCATCCTCAGGTTTGGATGCCGACATCTGCAGTTCTGAAAAGTCCAGGGCTGATTCCAATGTGCACCCTCCTACCACGTTAATGCCCACACAGTTCCCCACAGGATGTGTAATAGAAGTACATAGTAAGTAATAGAAGTGGTGCAGATTGGGGCCTGAGTGACTGATAAGTAAGCAAGGATGCTGACATTGCCTATCCTCAGGCCACAGTGTGAGGTGCAAGTGCAAATGGTGGCTTTGACTGGGGGTCTGAACGTGTGGGTGTAAGGTCTAAACACCAGCATTCCACGAGCCCGGATCATTCCATCATCCTACCCACCCAGCAGCCATTGCTCTGTCTGTCCTTTCCTCCTACCTGGCAGGCCCTGGCTGGGGAAACTGCAGTCTCACCTCTTGAACCATCCTGTGATGGACACTGTCCCCAATGTGTCTCAGCTGCATGGTCAGTTTCCGGATCACTTCCTGCTGGCAATGTCTCTGAGGGCTGCAGTTCTTAGGCTGTGAAAGTGGACTGCGATCTGCACAGATAGAAGAGTGTTCAAGAAATAACTCTGCAAAATCACCAACATTTACTCTAAACTGTCTTAGCCGGTGAGAGAGAAGAGAGGGGGAGATTTGGTTGTGTTTACTTTCTCTTTGCTTCTTATGCAATAGAGATAAAATTCAAGCCACATTTCAAACACTCCATAACCAAAGGTAGGTAGTAGCTCTTGTACTAGACTGTGAACTGCTGGATCTTTATGGGTATTCTCAGTCTATATTTTTCCATTGAAGATTTTACACAAGGAAGCCAGGTGTTGTGGCGCATTCAGGCGCCAGGTGTTGTGCCTTCAATCCCAGCACTTGGAAGGCAGAGGCAGGTGGATCTCTATAAGTTCAAGGCCAGCCTGGTTTATACAGCAAGTTCCAGATCTACATAGTGAGACCCTATCTAAAAAAAAAAAAAAAAGTGAAGGCGCAAGCCTAACCACTGGAGTTGGATCCCCAGATCCAACAGGTCATTCTCTGACCTCTGCAGAGCACACACACACACACTTTTTAAAAAGAAAGAAAAAGTGCAGGCAACAGTGAAAGCTGACTGGATTGCTCACCCAGGAGAGCAGGTACCCCCCAGGGAAGAAGGATCCAACAGACCGTCCAATCAAACCACTGCTTTCAAAATGGGCTGAAGCCACGCCTGCCTGGGAAGGACAAACTAACTTCTGAGAGTGCATCTAACATTTGCATTAGAAAAAACAAAATGGAACAAGCTCTAAGGAACTCTGAGCTATTCAATCATCTAGGCAAGCACCTTGAAGCATGCCCTTTGTTTTTTTTTTTTAATTTTTTTATTAATTTTATTTATTTCTGTATGTGTACGAATGTACTGTCTGCATGCAAGTCTGTGCACCCGTGTCGTGCAATGCCGCGGAGAAGTGGGTGTCGGATTCCCCTGGAGCTGGAGTTCTCCTGGAATTGGAGTTTCAGACGGTTCTCAGCCGCCATGGGGGTGCTGGGGATCGAACCCGGGTCGTCTGTAAGAGCGGTCAGCGCTCTTAACCGCTAGGCCATCTCTCCAGCCTCGCCCTGTGTTTTATGTTCTGGAACTCCACAGAATTATTTATATTTTGTGTACATCTGAGCAACCAAATAACTTTCTCTTTTTTTTGGTCTTTTTGAGACAGGGTCTCCCTGTAGCCCCAGTTGGCCTGGACCTCACTCTGTAGACCAGGCTGGCCTTGAACTCACAGAGATCCTCCTGCCTCTGCCTCCCAAGTGCTAGGATTAAAGGCATGCACCACCATGCCTGGGTGTGTTTTTCTATGAGGCCCAGGTTAACTTCTAACTGGGGTGTACTGAGGATGACTTTACACATAGAACCCCAGTTAAATGCTGAGCACTTACCATTAAAAACAAACAAACAAACACAACTTGCTAAGCATGGTGGTACACGCCTTTAATCCCAGCACTCAGGAGGCAGAGGCAGGCAGATCTCTGTGAGTTCAAGGCCAGCCTGGTCAACATAGCAGCCTCCAGGCCAGCTGGGACTAAATGAAGACCCCGTCTCAAAAATACCATAAATAAGTAAATAAATAAATAAAATTAAAACTTTATAGTTACATGTTATTTATTTAGTGGTTGGGGGATGTGACAAATGTGCACACACAGGAGTCAAGGGACAACTTTAGGGAGGGAGTCAGCTCTCCCATTCCACCAAATGGGTCTAGGGGCTCAAGTCATCAGGCTTGGCAGCAAGCATCTTTACCTGCTGAGCCGTCTTGCTAGCCCATCATATAATTTTTTAACATTTATATGTATAACTGACTACTGTCTCTCTCTTTTCCAGATTATGCTCTGTGTAAGAAGACACTGCTACTGTTTCTGTTCACTCGTTAGCGGTACTTAGCACGGTGACTTATATGGCAGGGCTTGGTGTTTTCTGAATGAAAAGAAAATGAATCCATGAAGGAGGTCCAGTTGGTGAACCTTAGAAAAGGCTAAAGCCATCCCCCAGCCATCCTCCAAAGAAGAAAGTAGAGTGACTGAACTGACTTCTGTATCCACATGCCCCTTTAATAAACACACACACACACAATTCGTTTTCCTCTTTTCTATCAGTAATTATCACTTTTTTTTTTGTCCTTTGTCAAATCACAGCATCCCCGCTTCCTCAGAAAAGACGGAGGAGTCTTTTTGCTTTTACCCCCTGTCCGCTAGCGCTCGCCTAGCACAGGCAAAGCCCTGGGTTTGATCCCCAGTCCATGTAAACCAGAGATTGCAATGCGAACCTGTAATCACAGCACCTGGCAAGTGGAGGAACGAGGATCAGGGGTTTAAGGTCATCCTGGGCTACATGAGACCCTGTCTCAAAAACACCCCAAGTTAAATAATAGCCACCCCCCATAAATTCCTCATAGTTGTGTTTATATGTGCAGGTATCTGATAAGCTCTTGGGCTTTTTAAGGTTTCTAGAAAGTGGCGGGGCTCCCAAGACTTCCTCACCTTGGCTCCAGCCCCGGCCGGCCGCTCAGCTGAACTGCTTGCTATATTCTAGGGGCCGGTAGGGGGTCACGTGGGCAACTCTGGCCAGGCAGCCAAACCACCCAAGGTGGAGCTACCGCGCAGGCGCAGGCTGCTCCAGGAACCTACACCTCCTCCCTGCCTCCCCGCCTCCCCCGCCTTCCTTCCCCCTCCTTTCCCTTCCCCCTCCCTCCTCTCCTCCTTCCCTTCTTTCTAAACAGAATCTCACTCTGCACCCCTGCCTGGCCTGGAACACTGTGTAGACCAGGCTAGAATCCAACAGCAATCCCCTTTTCTCAGCATCTTGCAAAAGGTAGGGCCATTTTTCATTCATTTCTGCTTCGGAAGTGAAACTAATTAGGAATCGTTTTAGGCAGATGTGGCAAAATTGGGCACCTGGAGACAGACAGCCAGTCAGCTTCCTGAGCAACCTCGGGGCGAACCCGTAAAGTGAGTGTGAAAAGGTATTGGGAAAGGGATACAAGAAAACAGATCCTCAAACAGTGGTGACAATTGTACAAGTGTATACTAAAAACCACTACAGGGATACAGGGATCGACCAGCATTAAAAAGCAAGCCTGATGGCCTCAGTTCCATCCCAGCAGCCTGCGTAAAGTGAAAGGGGAGAGCTAGCTCCACGAAGTTGTCCTTGAATCTCCACACACTTGCTGTGGCATGCACACCCCCCACACACACACACACCCACACACGCACATACAATAAAAATTTTAATTTGAATATTTATGATAAAAAGTAAAAGCAGTCTAGGCATGGTGATGCACACTTTTTTTTTTTTTTTTTTTTTTTTTTTTGGTCTTTTCGAGACAGGGTCTCCCTGTAGCCCCAGCTGTCCTGGAACTCACTCTGTAGACCAGGCTGGCCTTGAACTCACAAAGCTCTGCCTGCCTCTGCCTTCCTCCCAAGTTCTGGGATTAAAGGCGTGCACCACCATGCCCGGCCATTTTATTTTATTTATTTATTTATTTATTTATTTATTTTAGACAGGGTCTCCCTTTAGTCTCAGCTGGCCTGGAGCTCGCTCTGTAAACCAGGCTGGCCTTGAACTCACAGAGATCCACTTGCCTCTGCCTGCCAAGTGCTGAGATTAAAGGGGTGCACCACCACTCCCAGCCTGAATTTTTATTTTTTATTAAAAGTGATAGCTCAGCAGTTAAGAGCACTGGCTGCTCGTACAGAAAACCCAGGTTTAGATCCCAGTACCCACATACAGCTAACAATCATCCATAACTCCAATTCTAGGGGATCCAACACCATCTTCTGGCTTCTTCGGCCACTTCACAGTATGGGTGCACTTACATACGTGCAGGTATAAGACTCATACACATAAAAACAGATTATAAAACAAGCATGCCTTTAATCCCAGCACTTGGGAGGCAGAGGCAAGTGAATCTCTGTGAGTTCAAGTCCAGCCTGGTCTACATAGTGAGCAGGACAGCTGGGGCTACAGGAAGACCCTGTCTCAAAAAGACCAAATAAATAAATAAATAAATGTGTTATCTATTTTAATTTATTTGAAATGATCTTAATTACTTGGCTCAGAGCTAATAAAAAAAACAGATTTTTGTACCACAAAATAGTTGAAGGTTTTTTTGTTTCTTAGAGATAGGGTCTCACTATGTAGCAGTGGCTGACCTGGAACTTGCTACGTAAATCAGGCTAGCCTTGAAGTCACAGAGATCTGACTGCCTCTTCCTCCCAAGACTTTTTTCAAAAAAAATTTTATGGGCGCGCGTGTGTGTGTGTGTGTGTGTGTGTGTTTCTGTGTGTGTGTGTATTCAGCATGTGTGCAGGTCCCAAAGAAGCCAGAGAGGGCACTGGATCCTCTGGAGCTGGAGTTACAGGCAGTTGTGAGTCTCTTTACATGGGAACTGAACCTGGGTCCTCTGCAAGAGCAGCAAGTGCTGTTAACCACTGAGCCGTCTCTCAAGCCCTCTACTTGAAGGTTTTTTTTTTTTTTTTTTTTTTTTTTGGCTTTTTGAGACAGGGTCCCCTGTGCTCTACCTGGCTGGAACATCACCATGAGATCTGCCTGCTTCTGCCTCCACTTGCTCCACCACTCCCAGACAGTCTTCTCACAGTTATCTTTTTTTTTTTTTTTTTTTTTTTGTCTTTTGTGAGACAAGGTCTCCCTGTAGCCCCAGCTGGCCTGAAACTCACTCTGTAGATCAGGCTGGCCTTGAACTCACAGAGATATGCCTGCCTCTGCTTCCTGAGTGCTAGGATCAAAGGTATGCACCACCATTCCCTCATGTGGGTGCTTGGAATCGAACCCAGATCCTCTGCAAGAGCAGTCGGTGCTCTTAACTGCTGAGCCATCTCTCCAGCCCCTTACAGTTAACTTTTTTTTTTTTTTTTTTTTTTTTGTCTTTTCAAGACAAGATCTCCCTGTAGCCCCAGCTGTCCTAGAACTCACTCTGTAGACCAGGCTGGCCTTGAACTCACAAATATCCGCCTGCCTCTGCCTCCCGAGTGCTAGGATTAAAGGCGTGTGCCACCAAGTCTGGCACAGTTAACTTTTAAACAGTACATTTAATGCTCAAGTCTATTTTCCCAATAGCAAGAACATGCTAAGCGAAATAATTTATCTGAGCTTGAAGCTAATACTGACCTGGGTTCCTTGGCATGGCTGAAGCTGGTAAGGACTGAGAAGTTAGTTCCTGTTTACCTTCTGAAAACTGTGTTTTGTACAAAAGGATGGCAACAATGTTACTTTGAAAATTAGATTCAGAACTATATTATCTTGTTTGTTTTTTTGCTTGCTGGTTGTTTTTCTTTTCCCCATTGGAAAATATCTTTTCACTAGGAGAATATCTTTTCTGCCAGTCCATGTAGTGGCTCACACTTCTGATCCCAGCAGAGGCAAGCAGATCTCTGAGTGATTCAGGGCAGCTTGGAATGGTCTACATAAGGGCCGGCTGGGGCTATAAAGAGACCCTGTCTTTATTTTTATTTATTTGTTTATTTTTGTTCTTTTTGAAATAGGGTCTCCCTGTATCTCTGGCTGTCCTGGAACACACTCTGTAGACCAGGCTGGCCTTGAACTCACAAAGATCTGCCTGCCTCTGCCTCCCAAGTGCTAGGACTAAAGGCGTGTGCCACCATGGCCGGCGGAGACCCCGTGTGATGGTTAATCCTGGGTGTCAACTTGACTGGACTAAGGAACAAATAAGAGAAAAAGGATCTTCAGATTGGACCACCTCAACCCGGATGGCCCACCCCAAATGTGGGCATTACCTTCTGCTGGCAGGCAGTATTAAAGGCCATGCCAGAGGGATCTGGTCCCTTTTTTCCTGTGGCTTGCCTCTCTCTCACTGGTGAGTTTGTCTTGCTGCTGTGATCAACCCTACGGATCCCAGCGTGTACTGAGACTGGCAGATCTCCTGGAATCCATCGGGCCTTCAAAACCAGATTGGGACTACTGAGACATCCAGCCTTTCGGACTGAGCAGTTCCCTGGATACTCAGCCTCTCCAGTGTGGCGCAGCTACTGTTGGACTCCTTGAACTCTGTCATGTGAGCAAATCAATAAATTGTATATACCTACATATTCGTCCTGTCGCTTCTATTTCTTTAGAGAACCCTGACTAATGCACCCTGTCATAAAACAAACAAACAAAACACCAAAAATAATGGGAGCTGGGATCCAGAGATACACATTTCATATTTATCAAACTGGAAATCACTCAAACCACAGTGCATGATAATGGAAAATAGACAAGTGTGGAAAAGGTCTTAACAGGTCACAGAAGGCTGAATCTCTGTGCTTTCAAAAGGGGCACTGATGCTGCAAGTCATCCTGAGGAGCCCTGGAGAGGTCAGGCGGACCAGCAGAGTCTGGAGAAGGTCAACGGAAAGTAGATGGTGTGGAGAAGGGAAAGATTAGTGCTTTGCCAGGGAGATTTGTTTGAAATTTTATTACAATGAAATCAGGCCCAGTGTGAATGGAGCGGAGCGGAGCTGAGCCGTTGTGTGGTCAAATCTCAGAAACCGGTAGCCCTTGCAGCATGGATGACCAACTGACTGAAGAGCAGATTGCAGAATTCAAAGAAGCCTTTTCGCTATTTGACAAGGATGGAAATGGAACTATAACAACAAAGGAACTGGGAACTGTATTGAGGTCTCTTGGGCAGAATCCTACAGAAGCAGAGTTACAGGACACGATTAATGAAGTAGATGCTAATGGCACAGTTGACTTTCCTGAATTTCTGAAAATGATGGCAAGAAAAATGAAAGACACAGACAGTGAAGAAGAAATCAGAGAAGTGTTCCTTGTGTTTGACAAGGATGGCGATGGCTGTATCAGTGCAGCAGAACTTCGCCATGTGATGACAAACCTTGCAGAGAAGTTAGCAGATGAAGAGGTTGATGAGATGGCCAGAGAAGCAGATATTGATGTGATGGTCAGGTGAACTATGAAGAGTCTGTACAAATGATACTGATGGTGATGGTCAGGTGAATGATGAAGAGTCTGTACAAATGATGGTAATGGTCAGGTGAATGATGAAGAGTCTGTACAAATGATGGTGATGGTCAGGTGAATGACGAAGAGCCTGTACAAATGATGGTGATGGTCAGGTGAACCATGAGGAGTCTGTACAAATGATGACAGCAAAGTGAAGACATTGTGCAGAATGTGTTAAATTTCTTGTACAAAATTGTTTATTTGCCTTTTCTTTGTAACTTATCTCTAAAAGGTTTCCCCTACTGTCAAAAAATATGCATGTATAGTAATCAGGACTTCATTCCTCCGTGTTTTCTTCCCTTAGCTACTGTCATTGTCTGTCAACCTTATTTTAGAAAACTGATGAAGTGACATGTTGCATGTGGCTTCCTCTGGATGTATCTAAGCCCTTCTGCTCATCTAGACTGAGATGGAGTTGGTCAAATGAGGGAACATCTGGGTCATGCCTTTTTTTAAAAGTAATTTTTAGGAACTGTTAGCATGTTGTTGTTGAGGTGTGGAGTTGTAACTCTGCATGGACTATGGACAGTCAACAATATGTACTTAAAAGTTACACTATTGGGGCTGGAGAGATGGCTCAGCAGTTAAGAGCACCAACTGCTCTTGCAGAGGACCCAGATTTAATTCCCAGCACCCACATGGCGGCTAAGAACCATCTTTAACTCCAGTTCCAGGGGAATCTGACACTCTCTTCTGACCTCCGCGGCATTGCACCACACCGGTGCACCAACCTACATGCAGACAGTACATTCATACACATAAAAAATAATGAAATAAGCTGGGCATGGTGGCGCACACCTTTAATCTTAGCACTCGGGAGGCAGAGGCAGACAGATCTTTGTGAGTTCAAGGCCAGCCTGGTCTACAGAATGAGTTCCAGGACAGCTGGGGCTGTTACAGGGAGACCCTGTCTCAAAAAAGACAAAAATTAATTAATTAATTAATTAATTAAAATTAAATTAAAACACAGATCTCTATGTAGAAATTATTAAAAAAAAAAGTCGCACTATTGCAAAATGGGTGTTTTATCCAGGTACTTGTACACTATGTTTTTGTATTGCTAGTATTGTACCAGAAACATTTTCTTTTATTGTTACTTGCTTTTTTTTTTTTTTTTTTTTGTCTTTTTGACCCCAGGGTCTCCTTTTTAGTCCCAGCTGGCCTGGAGCTCACTTTGTAGACCAGGCTGGCCTTGACCTCACAGAGATCCACCTGCCTTTGCCTCCCAAGTACTAGGATTAAAGGCATGTGCCACCACGTCCAGCATTACTTGCTTTTTAAACTTTGTTTAGCCACTTAAAGAAAATCTGCTTATGGCACAATTTTCCTCAAATCCATTCCAAGTTGTATATTTGTTTTCCAATTAAAAAAAATGAAATCAGGACCCTATGTCCTCAACCTAACATAAGCAAGCAACTATTTTGACAGGAAATGTCAACTCTGAAGGAAGTGAAAGTTCTACATAAAAAGACTTATGTATCTGTGTTCATTAGGGAGATGGGTCTATAATTCTCCTTTTTAGTTGGATCTTTGCCTGGTTTTGGTAATAGAGTGATGCTGGCTTATAGAAGGAGTTTGGGAGAATTTCCTCTGATTGTATACTTCTCAAACAGTTTCAGTAATTAATGGTTGTAGTCTTTTTGAAATGTTTTATAGAATTCTGCCATGAAACCGTCTGGGCCTGGGCTTTTTTTTTTTTTTAGTTGGGAGGCTTTTTTTTTTTTTCTTTTTTTTTAGTTGGATTTATGGTCTGTTTAAGCTGCTGATCTTTCTTGGCCAGCTTTGGTGATTCCAGGATTTCAGATATTCATCATTTCTTCTAGGTTTTCAAACATGGTAGAATATAGGTTCTTGTAATATTCCCATATGATTTTCTGGATCTTTTCTTGTTGTTGTGATATTTCTTTTCATTACGGATTGTATTGATTTGAGTTGTTCCTTCTTTCTTTTGGTTAACTGGGCTAAGGTCTGTCTATCTTGTTTATTCTTTCAAAGAACCAACTTTTGGCTTCATTGATTTTTTTGTATTGTTTTCTTTGTTTCTATTCCATTGATTTTCTGCTCTGAATTTTTATTTCTTCCTGAAATATGATGATGATGAGGTCATTCTCTAACTGTAATTGGAGCCAACTTTATAGAGTAATTCTATAAAAACTGGTAAAAACTGCCTTCTTTTAATTGACTAATAGACATAGGAACTGTGAAAAGGATTATTCTCTATTCAGAACCAAATATAATACTAAAGTCTCCTTGCTGTGCATTTAAGCAAAATATATTAATACGGGAGCTCTGATATCAGCAATGGTTTATTCTACCAAGGAGATGTTGGCCAGGGGATCAAGCCCCCCCTCCGGAAAAAGGTAAAGGCTTCTTGCATGTAAACTGGGATACTTGCAAGAAGAGGGCGATAAGGTCTGCTGTGGAAGACCTGATGAAAGCATGGGAAAGATGTATTGAGACCGCACTTGCAAGTGTACAGTGGTCTTGGATGCCAGAGGTGTTACCAAAGGGCACTAACCAATAAAGCAGATATGTCTCCTTGGTCAACAAGACTCCTCCTCAGACCAGCTACACCTCACCTGCCTGGAAATACTGTGCAGCAGTTGCAGCCATATGTCTGTATATTCCAAAACTAATTGGCTATTAGCTCTCTCCTTGGAGGAAATAGTTCTGCAGAAGAGGGGGACGTGGTAGAATGTAAGGGCTGTGATTGGGTGAATGTGTGAAACTACAGCAATATAGACGGACACTTATTTGATCAACTTGATTGTTACATACAAGCCCCCCCAACTGGATGGTGGGACCCTTGGGCTCTGTGGGTTGGGCCAACTGCTTGCAAATTGGTTTTACATGAAGGATGCTTGTAGTCATAAAATTATTACTTATTGTTTAAAGAATGAAAAAAATACAAGAAAGCACATCAGCAAAAAAGAAAAGAAATTCAACTATATTTCATTATATAGATTAAATGTCTAAGTCTGAAAATCCCAAATTTCTGAGCACTAACATGATGGCCCAAATGAGAAACTCCACATCTAACCTCATCTGAGAGGCTTTATTCAAAATAAAAAAACATGCTAAAACTATTTCATAAGATAACTTTCAGGGGGTGTGCACTGGGTATATAGGAAAACAATGAATTTGCTATTTAGACTTGGGTCCAATCCTCAAAATAGCTCCTTATTTATACCAAGATTCTAAAATCTAAAAACATACAAAAATTGGACAGGCCTCTACTTCCAAACTTTTCCAGTACAGTATATTCAACTTCCACAAGCCATTAGCAATCCAAATGTGAATTTAGAACTACACTCCAGAAAAGAAAAAAAAAAATCATTAAAAAATCCCTCATTTTTACTTTAAAAAACATAATTTTCAAGTATGGGATCTGATTAGATTTTTAACTTTATATTTAAAGTCTATGTTTTTCTTTCAGGTATATAGATATTGCATGTGCTAAGTGCATAAAAGTTGAAGCAAGAAAGTCAGAAAATTCTGTCTTTGCAATGACATAAATATTTCTGGACTAGAAATAAAAAGTCGAAAAGTACAAACTCACTTATTTGTGAAATATAAACCAAAAAAAAATTTCAGAAGCAGAAAGCAAAATGGTCATATATTGACTGGGAATGTTGGAAGAATGGGATTTGTTTAGCTACAAGGTGATACTGTACAACAGAAAAATTATAAGAGAAACATTTGTATGTTCCAATCCCAAGTTTTGTTATACAGATTTAGTAAAACAAATGTGGACAACAACAATTTATATTTCAATTAACTCAGGTACATTAACATTTTTATCAGAACCTTTAAACCAATGTTGTTTAATATACACATATTTACTTTTCTAAGTCCTAAAACACCATGTAACCTGTAGACAGAGTCTGGGCAAAAATTGGATATTGTGAATTACGTCAATTAAGTATACATTAATGGAATATAGACCCATGTCCCTCTCCTGCCCTCCCACCGCTTCCCGATTCACCATGCATCAGAAAACTGACTGAATGGTGATTTCCATCTCCTCTAATCACCGAAGGAATGCCCTAAGAACATAGACGTAAGCATCCATTTCTGCTTACTGTGATGGAGGACTTAGCAGAAGAATATTCCTTTCTGTTGTCAGTGGTGCTCAGCCTTGTGTCTTAGGTTTCCACATAGAATAAATTCACTTAGTTACATTATTTGTGAATTAATATAATGTCAATACTTTCTTCTTGGAAAAGAAAGTGGCTTCTGAACATTTCATGGCAAAATTGTCATGAAAATAAGAATGTGTGATAAAATATTAAGCATAAATTCTACATGATCTGGAAAATATTTCAAACATTATTCACCAAATTACATGTGTGTGTTTATTATGTATATGTGATATAATGCGTCTTTCTGTCTCTCTCACTCTGTGTGTGTTTGTGTGGTTAATGACCATATCAGCCATGCATATTTTCACTTAAAAAATAAGTGTCACAACTTGCTAATGACTATTACATGTGTTAATGTCTTGGTTCTCAGGGTGGAACTGTAATTATGTGCTGGAAAAATTTATGGGTTGGCCTGGGTTCTAAGTTCATGTTCCCAAATCCCCCCCACCACCCACCACTGGGGAGATATCTTGGGATGTCTATGTCCTCTTCTGCTCTTATGAGAATTAATCCACTGTAAGTGGATTTGTACAGAATTGGTGGGGTGTAATATGTGTAATATGTAACATGCCACCAATTAGAGGCATACTTTGTGGCAGGAGAGATGGCTCGGCAGTTAAGAGCAGGACTGTGGTTGCTCTTGCAAGAACCTAGTTTGATTCTCAGCACCCATATGGTAGCTAAGCACCTGTGTAACTCCAGTTCCAAGGGAAACCAATGCTCATTTCTGATCTCCACAGGCATTGCATGACCATGGGTGCACTTACATACATGTACCCAATACATTCATGCACATAAATAGAAATATAATAAATAATTTTGAGAAAAAGAGGCCTATTTCAATATTGGAAATAATTTATCCCAGAAAGAGACATTTCTGCCAAGCAGAGAAGAAAAAAATGGCATTAGAGTAAAGGCAGAATCGGGGCTGGAGGGATGGCCCTAGCGGTTAAGAGCGCCGACGCCTTGCAGAGGACCCGGGTTCGATCCCCAGCACCCACATGGCGGCGCTGAGAACCGTCTGTGACTCCAGTTCCAGGAGAAACTCCAGTTCCAGGGGAATTGAGACCCTCTTTGACCTCCGCGGCATGCACGGACCCGGGTGCGCAGACCTGCATGCAGACAATACATTCATACACATAAAAAGAAATAAATAAAAAAATTAAAAAACAAAAAAAACAATTAGAAGTAAAGCAGAATCATGTTGAACTTTCTGACTTTGCTTCTTGACTCCCAGGGAAAGGAAAATAGTTGCCAGGCTTCCTTCCACCATGGATTGTTTCTTAGATGCTCAAGGTGGTTTGTAGCAGGAGACGGAACAATGCAAAGTTATTTTCAGGGGAGAGCAGAGTCTGATAATACTGATCTTTCAGTGACATATTTCAAAATCCAAGATAAAATTGTTTTCCTATTAAACATGGGGAGTTTTAATGCATCTAAAACATATGCAGGTTTGTCTTTGAAGGCACCCTTGTGCCTTGATGGGTTTTCTTATGCTAAACTTAGGCAAATGATACCTTGAGCATGAAAATGCAAAACTAGCTCCTATTAAGTCTATGAAAACCCCAGATCCTTCCCACTGATGCAGAGACATCACCTCTGAGAGTGTGTGTTAGGAGGACAGTCTTCTTGCTCTGCTTCTTCTCAAAATTCCTTTAGTTATTCTACATAAACTAATTATTCATTATTTCATTTCATTCTACATATTTATTGTTTTCTGTCTAGCAGATTCTGTTTTTATTCTAAGATTATACTTGCAAATAAAACAAATTACCACTACTCAATCAATATTCTAGTGAGGAAGACAGAGAGACAAATAATAAAAAAAAGAAGATCATTTCCAATATCAGAAGTGCCAGGAGATCACAGAACAAGCTGACTGAGGACAAAGGCAATTTAAATAAAATAATAACAGAAGGTTAAGGAAAGAAGGTGACAATGGTACAGAGTTCAGAGTGAAAGAAAGAAGGTTCTGTCTGATCAATACAGTTCAGAATGCTCCATGCAGAGGCCAATTAACCTTCAAAACTACCAGGCTGCAAAACAGCCCGTCTTTTCAGATCTGAAAATACAAGGAGTTGGTGGAGATGCTTACCAAGCAGGAAGGGTTAAGTCTAAGAGGAAACAGGGTTCNTAAAAATTAAGTTTGCTTCCCAAGTTAATCATATATAGTCACCCAAAACAACATGGGTGAATTTGATGAAATCTGTGCCTTGATTCCACCCTATAGTTATGTATAATACAACTGTCTTCTGGAGACTCATGGGTTAAAAAAAAAGGTGGGGGATACAGATAGACATGAAACCTTTTCGTCAAAAACCTTGCAATTCAAATCTTAAAACTAACTATGGGAAAAGATTTGTGGGTTCCAACAAGACAAAATGTCACCAACTTAATGGCTGAGAAAGAAAAGATACAGCTTTGCATTGAGTAGGATGTACCAGAAAGTGCCGACTGAAAGGTCGACCTGTCTGAACATTGAAAGGAAGAAAAGCCTCAGATTGCTATAAACATTGAACCCCTCTGTGGATCTACTTGTAACAACTATTTATAATGGGTCCTAATGAAACTTACCTTCTAGGTGCCGCGAAGGTTTTGATATGAGAGATTTTCTTCCTCCCCCCCATACAACAAGGAGAAATATGATGATGATGAGGTCTTTCTCCAACTGTAAATTGGAGGCAACTATTATAGAGGTAATTGCTTATAAAACTGGTAAAACTGCCTTCTTTAATTGACTAATAGACATAGGAACTGTGAAAAGGATTATTCTCTATTCAGAACCAAATATAATACTAAAGTCTCCTTTAGCTGTGCATTTAAGCAAAATATATTAATACAGGAGAGCTCTGATATCAGCAATGGTTTATTCTACCAAGGAGATGTTGGCCAGGGGATCCAGCCCCCCCTCCCGGAAAAGGTAAAGGCTTCTTGCATGTAAACTGGGATACTTGCAAGAAGAGAGGCGATAAGGTCCTGCTGTGGAAGACCTGATGAAAGCATGGGAAAGATGTATTGAGACCGCACTTGCAAGTGTACAGGTGGTCTCTGGCATGCCAGAGAGTGTTACCAAAGGGCACTAAACCAATAAAGCAGATATAGGTCTCCTTGAGTCAACAAGACTCCTCCCTCAGCACCAGCTACACCTCACCTGCCTGGAAATACTGTGCAGCAGTGGCAGCCATATGTCTGTATATTCCAAATCTAATTGGCTATTAGCTCTCTCCTTGGAGGAATAGTTCTGCAGAAGAGGGGACGTGGTAGAATGTAAGGGCTGTGATTGGGGTGAATGGTGAAACTACAGCAATATAGACTGGACACTTATTTGATCAACTTGATTGTACATACAAGCCCCCCCCAACTGGATGGTGGGACCCTTGGGCTCTGTGGGTTTGGGCACAACTGCTTGCAAATTGGTTTTACATGAAGGATGCTTGTAGTCATAAATTATTACTTATTGTTAAAGAATGAAAAAAATAAAGAAGCAATAGAAGAAAAAAGAAAAGAAATTCAACTATATTTCATTATATAGATTAAATGTCCTAAGTCTGAAAATCCCAAATTTCTGAGCACTAACATGATGGCCCAAATGAGAAACTCCACATCTAACCTCATCTGAGAGGCTTTATTCAAAATAAAAACATGCTAAAACTATTTCATAAGATAACTTTCAGGGTGTGTGCACTGGGTATATAGGAAACAAATGAATTTGCTATTTAGACTTGGGTCCAATCCTCAAAATAGCTCCTTATTTATACAAAGATTCTAAAATCTAAAAACATACAAAAATTGGACAGGCCTCTACTTCCAAACTTTTCCAGTACAGTATATTCAACTTCCACAAGCCATTAGCAATCCAAATGTGAATTTAGAACATACACTCCAGAAAAGAAAAAAAAAAAATCATTAAAAAATCCCTCATTTTTACTTTAAAAAAACATAATTTGTCAAGTATGGGATCTGAAATTAGATTTTTAAACTTTATATTTAAAGTCTATGTTTTTCTTTCAGGTATATAGATATTGCATGTGCTAAGTGCATAAAAGTTGAAGCAAGAAAGTCAGAAAATTCTGTCTTTGCAATGACATAAATATTTCTGGACTAGAAATAAAAAGTCGAAAAGTACAAACTCACTTATTTGTGAAATATAAACCAAAAAAAATTTCAGAAGCAGAAAGCAAAATGGTCATTATAGTGACTGGGAATGTTGGAAGAATGGGATTTGTTTAGCTACAAGATGATACTGTACAACAGAAAAATTATAGAGAACATTTGTATGTTCCAATCCCAAAGTTATTGTTATACAGATTTTAAGTAAAACAAATGTGGACAACAACAATTTATATTTCCAATTAACTCAGGTACATTACCATTTTTATCAGAACCTTTAAACCAATGTTGTTTAATATACACATATTTACTTTTACTAAGTCCTAAAACACCATGTAACCTGTAGACAGAGTCTGGGCAAAATTGGATATTTGTTGAACTTACGTCAATTAAGTATACATTAATGGAATATAGACCCATGTCCCTCTCCTGCCCCTCCCACCGCTCCCGATTCACCATGCATCAGAAAACTGACTGAAATGGTGAATATTCCATCTCCTCTAATCACCGAAGGAATGCCCTAAGAACATAGACGTAAGCATCCATTTCTGCTTACTGTGATGGAGGACTTAGCAGAAGAATATTCCTTTCTGTTGTCAGTGGTGCTCAGCCTTGTGTCTTAGGTTTCCACATAGAATAAATTCACTTAGTTACATTATTTGTGAATTAATATAATGTCAATACTTTCTTCTTGGAAAAGAAAGTGGCTTCTGAACATTTCATGGCAAAATTGTCATGAAAATAAGAATGTGTGATAAAATATTAAGCATAAATTCTACATGATCTGGAAAATATTTCAAACATTATTCACCAAATTACATTGTGTGTTTATTATGTATATGTGATATAATGCGTCTTTCTGTCTCTCTCACTCTGTGTGTGTTTGTGTGTGTTAATGACATATCAGCCATGCATATTTTCACTTAAAAAATAAGTGTCACAACTTGCTAATGACTATTACATGTGTTAATGTCTTGGTTCTCAGGGTGGAACTGTAATTATGTGCTGGAACATTTATGGAGTTGAGCCTGGGTTACTAAGTTCATGTTCCCAAATCCCCCCCCCACACACACACTGGGGAGATAATCTTGGGATGTGTATGGTCATCTTCTGCTCTTATGAGAATTAATCCACTGTAAGTGGATTTGTACAGAATTGGTGGGGTGTAATATGTAACATTGCCCAAATTAAGAGGCATACTTTGTGGCAGGAGAGATGGCTCTGCAGTTAAGAGCACTGGTTGCTCTTGCAAAGTACCTAAGTTTGATTCTCAGCACCCATATGGTAGCTAGCACCTGTGTGTAACTCCAGTTCCAAGGGAATCCAATGCTCATTTCTGATCTCCACAGGCATTGCATGACATGGGTGCACTTACATACATGTACCCAATACATTCATGCACATAAAATAGAAATAATAAATAAAATTTTGAGAAAAGAGGCATATTTCAATATTGGAAAATTAATATCCCAGAAAGGGACATTTCTGCAAAGCAGAGAAGAAAAAAATGGCATTAGAAGTAAAGCAGAATCGGGGCTGGAGGGATGGCCTAGCGGTTAAGAGCGCCGACCGCTCTTGCAGAGGACCCGGGTTCGATCCCCAGCACCCACATGGCGGCTGAGAACCGTCTGTGACTCCAGTTCCAGGAGAACTCCAGTTCCAGGGGAATTGAGACCCTCTTCTGACCTCCGCGGCATCGCACGACACGGGTGCGCAGACCTGCATGCAGACAATACATTCATACACATAAAAATAAATAAATAAATAAAATTAAAAAAAAAAACAATTAGAAGTAAAGCAGAATCATGTTGAACTTTCTGACTTTGCTTCTTGACTCCCAGGGAAAGGAAAATAGTTGCCAGGCTTCCTTCCACCATGGATTGTTTCTTAGATGCTCTAGGTGGTTTGTAGCAGGAGACGGAACAATGCAAAGTTATTTCAGAGGGGACGACAGAGTCTGATAATGACTTTCAGTGACATATTTCAAAATCCAAGATAAAATTGTTTTCCTATTAAACATGGGGAGTTTTAATGCATCTAAAACATATGGCAGGTTTGTCTTTGAAGGCACCCTTGTGCCTTGATGGGTTTTCTTATGCTAAACTTAGGCAAATGATACCTTGAGCATGAAAATGCAAAACTAGCTCCTATTAAGTCTATGAAAACCCCAGATCCTTCCCACTGATGCAGAGACATCACCTCTGAGAGTGTGTGTTAGGAGGACAGTCTTCTTGCTCTGCTTCTTCTCAAAATTCCTTTAGTTATTTCTACATAACACCTTAATATTCATTATTTCATTCATCTACATATTTATTGTTTTCTGTCTAGCAGATTCTGTTTTTATTCTAAGATTATACTTGCAAATAAAACAAATTACCACTACTCAATCAATATTCTAGTGAGGAAGACAGAGAGACAAATAATAAAAAAATGAAGATCATTTCCAATAATCAGAAGTGCCAGGAGATCACAGAACAAGCTGACTGAGGACAAAGGCAATTTAAATAAAATAATAACAGAAGGTTAAGGAAAGAAGGTAACAATGGTACAGAGTTCAGAGTGAAAGAAAGAAGGTTCTGTCTGATCAATACAGTTCAGAATGCTCCATGCAGAGGCCAATTAACCTTCAAAACTACCAGGCTGCAAAACAGCCCGTCTTTTCAGATCTGAAAATACAAGGAGTTGGTGGAGATGCTTACCAAGCAGGAAGGGTTAAGTCTAAGAGGAAACCAGGGTTCAGTTCCATACAATATTCTTCTTTACTTGTGTCTAATCTACTTCAAATGTTCCTGATTCTCATCATCTGTCTTTTATTCAGGGAACTTCTAAAAACAATGGCTTTTACATTGAAACAAGTTACTGATATGCACTTGGAATATGTCTTAGCTCTAAAATGCCTCGTATTGTCAGGGGCATTTCTATATGCATCATTTCTCACTTGAGCATCTGTCAAGTGAGAATGTGCCAAGTACCATGCAGTTTAGAAAGCATCACAGGAAGTGGAATTGACTGTGTTGGGAGACAGAGACACATTCTAGTCCCTTTCTGCCACTTGCTACATCTGCCACTTCACCTTTCTTCTCACCATCCCAGTGTCTTCACCCATAAAGTGGTGATGATAATGGTGGCGCTGGCAGATTAGATTATATTTTGGCTCTATGAAAGTTCTTAAAATGTGTAGACCTAAGTGCCAAGAAAGCACAATATGTTATATAGGTTTCAGGAAAGCAAAATAACAGCAGAGAAAGAATGTATAGAAATGATAATAATGTATTGATCTAGTTAGCTTCTCTATTGCTGTGGCAAATCAATCTGACCAAAACCAACTTAGAGAGGAGAGGATTTATTTAGCTTACCTAACATGAGGAAGCCCATGTTAGGAACTCAGGCCAGAAACCTGGCGGCAGGACCTGAAGAACAGGCCATGGAGGAACCCTGCTTCCCGGCTTGCTTTCCTGGCCCATGTTCGGCCTGATTTCTTGTACAATACAGGACACAGTGGTCGAGGTCCTCCCACATCACTTGGAAATCAAAAAAAAAGCCTCACAGACATGGCCACAGGTAAAGCTATCCGACACATGTATGGAATTCAAAAGAATGTATGAAACTTGGCTGGGAAAGTCAGGAGTAAACATAATTTATGATCATGTCTAATATGAGGTAAGAGTAAGCACGGCTAATGCTTTTCATGCAACAAAACTGAAGAAAGGCTGGAGATGTGTCACAATTTATTTGCTAGTATCTCTGTGAGAAATAAACAGAGGTTATCCTCCTATATTCCAGCTTATGTGCAGCATTGTATTAGACAAATAGGACACAGTAAGTCAATGAACAAATATAAATTTATGAACTGATAGATGCCTTCCATGAGCATAGCAAAAGCTATGCATCAATATTTGAGCAATCAATATTTTTCTAACTGTGCTAAGACATAAAATTTAACAGAATGAAACAGATTTTTTCCTTCACTCTAGAGTGTAGAAACTAGAAGGAACTTCTATTTGGCAGGTTTGGTGTTTTTTGAAAAGTAGGCAGCTAATTAGTTAAATTAATTAATTTAATTAAATTAATTTAACAAAAGTAATTAATTAAAGCTTTTGTTAATATTTGTGAACATATTAAACAATAGAAGATTCCAGAGTTTTGTATAGTACATTGCTTACCTGTTTTAGAACAATGTTGGAAAAGACTTCAAAACTCCCAGGGCCATATTTACAACAGAATGATAAGAATCTCTCAAATTGGATGCAGAATTCACTATTTACATAAAGCTACTTAGTTCATATGTATGTTGCCAGAAAGATTATAATCTCTCTTATATTGGCTCAAGAACATTTTTTTCATTTGTATTGCATTTGCAAGAGATAAAGTTTTTGAGAAATTATTGACTCCATTTAAAAGCAGAATAAAAATTATGCATGGCTCTTAAAATACATATAAATTATTTGCCTGAAGTAATGTGAGAGTAAACAAAGCAGTCAGAGTAGTAAGCAAGACTGAAGATGCAAAACAAGCTGCAGAATGTGTCTGGTCAAGAGGACAGAAAGGTAGACACATATCACTCAGACCTACCTCAGGAATATACAACTCAAACTGAAGCACGATTTTCTGAAAGATCAACAGAAATAAAATGACCAAGGTTTGAAAACAATATTCTAGGTGTGATAACTCCTGAAACTCAGATCTTTGGATATTTTTATTTATTATATTTATCTTATGTGTAGGAATGCATTGCCTGCATGTGTGTAAGTGCACCCATGTGGTGCAGTGTACCAAGAGGTCAGAAGCAGGTGTTGGATCCCCTGGGACAGGAATTACAGACAGTAGTTAGCTACCTTGTGGGAGCTGAGAACCAACCCTGGGTCCTCTGCAAGACCAGTCAGTGCTCTTAACTGCTGAGCCATCTCTCCAGCCCCCAAAGTCAGCTCTTCATTACATGAAAAACATATGCCAGTGTGAAACTTTCCTTTCGGAATATTAGAAGGCACTTTAAGGAGTAACCAGGTTCTCTGTGGGTTGGAGACGGAAAAAGGCCTGTGAAAAGATAGAGGGAGATTATCTTGGCTCAATATATAAGAACATATTTAAAGCTGAGCATGATGCTGTAGCATGACTGGACTTTTCTTCTGGCTCTGGAAGGGAGAGGTCAGGGACCAGTAACCCCTTCTCCCTCCTCTCCCCCATGAGCACACTGGCACTTGAGCTCTGGGAACCAGCCTACTCTCTGGGAACTGGAAGGTGCTGTGTTCAATGGGAATGCACTGTGCACTCTGGGAAGGTGATGCTCTTGAACTTCCCTTGGGGTCCCATGTTGGCAGAGGGTCCGGTATAAGAGTCACCAGGTATGAATGTGGCTTTTAGCATCCCAGGTGCCAGGTAAGTTTAAACTTCCCTCATTTACTCTGTAGGCAAGCCTAAGTAAATTTGCTAATCTCCCTGAAACTAAGATTGGAGAGTCTATTCCTTGCTTTGCCTCAGGAACCTGGTGGTGGCAGGGATGGGACACCACAAGAGGAAAAAAATGCAAGTGAACCAAACAACAAAAAGTCCAAGAAATTCATTGTTGCTTGTGTGGAACTTTAAATTGCAGTCTTTTGCCCAATATGTTTTCTACACATACATTTTTTAGTAGTAAATTATTTCAGTATTGTTTTTTAAAACAGAAAGGTTGTGAAACTTAGCCACTCCTTAAATACAAAGTCTTTTGCAAGAATGTTAATACCAGCTTCACTTTAATAAATCCACAGCACTATCAACAAGAAACTGATCTGGGAACACAGAGAATAGTACTCGGGAAAATCAAGTATTAATACATTCAGATATACAGACCAATGTCATGGTATGCTTGGTCACCAGGTTTGGGGCATCTACATGGGTAGAACATATCAAATTTTGTAACTTGTCTGAGCATTTTGTCAGTCTGGAGAGCCTGGGAGGGCAGCGGGTGACCTAGGTGCCCTCCTCTATTGTGGTCTGGTCCCCACTTCAAAGCACCACTTCTGTGTGGATACTCATCTGAGTTTTAGACTAATGGGGGCAGCAGCCATACTACTGTTTTTCTTCTTCTGTCCTGCAATGTAGTGGTAAGCTGTGGGCCTGGGACCTTGAGTGGGCATGCTGTACTGCCAGTTCCCTCCACTCAGTGGCACTGCAGGGCCCACCAATGCTGGAGTGCTGGGAGGGAAGTTGGCAGATGAGGAACTCCTGTCCCCAGAGCCCTTTGTTGTGCTGAGGGTCAACCCAGGAATAGGCCCGGGAATTTTGCACCTCCCATGGACCAGCTCCCTCCCATCAGGCCTGCCAACTTTGGGAGGTGACATGGGGCCTGCAAATCCTAGTTGAGTTGGGCTGCCACTAGCATGTTGGCCTGTTGGTGCAGTTAGTCCAACTGTGGCTGTTGAGGACAATGGATTCCTCAGAGACAAACAGCCGGCAGGCCACTGCTGCCCATTCGGCAATGCAGGGGTGAAGTGAGAGGGAGCCCCCTTAGGGTTGCAAGTTGCAGTCGGCCCCCAAACTGACTGGCCCGGCAACCTGGTGGAGACATGGTTAGAGGCAGGTGGAGACTGGAAGAGGACAGCCTTAGAAGGTGGGGTGGTGTCCATGGGCTCAAACTCCATGGGCAGATGAGATGACGTCACTGCTCCCATGGATGGAAGAGCAGGAACCGGGCCAGAATGGACCCACAGACCAGGAGCACTGGCGGGAGACATGCTCTGCCTCTGCTCACATGTGCGCACATTGTCCCTAGTAGAGGTGGGGTAGGGAACCTTGAGTGCAGGAGTGGCAGCGGACTCGGTGGCATTCGCAGCCCCCCTCTGCTGCATGCAGCCATAGCTGTGGAAGGGCCAACAGCTCCCTGTGCTACCTGGGGACGATTGTAGAATAACTGCCTCAGAAGGGGGTGTGGTGTCCATGTCCATCACTTCGGGCTCTGAAGATGGCTCCCAGATCATGTCTTCACAGACAGGGGATGCTGTGGTAGGAAAGGCAGTGGGAGCACTTCCGGGGGGAGGAGAAGGGGGATCAATGCACATTGGGGTTGGGGATTCCCTCCAGGAAGATGACTCCCAGATCATGTCTTCACAGACAGGGGATTCTGTGGTAGGAAAGGCGTCCAGTCCATTCCCGTTGTCAATACATGGAATCTTGGGGGGGGGCATGTCACCTCGATCCCACTGCAGTTGTGGTGGCCCTGGAGGTGGCAGAGGCAGCTCTAATGTGGATGCTTTTCTCTTGCGAGGTCTCTTTAGTGCAGATCCAGGAGCAGCACAGGTGCCTGGTGCACCAGCCTGAGGCCGCTGGCCCTGCCCCTTCTTCCATGACTCCTGGGACTCTACAGAGCCTAGAAAGTCACTTAGCTCCAGTTTTTGCTTGAGAAAGTTCTCCTGGAGTGTGGAACAGCTGGGTGAGGATTTCTCCTCCAGCCACCTCCAGGCCTCCTCCTCTTCCTCCTCCTCTTCCTCCTCTTCCTCCTCCTCCTCCTCCTCCTCCTCCTCCTCTTTCTTTACCTTCTCTTCCTCCTTCTCTTCCTCCTTCTCTTCCTCCTTCCTCCAATTTTTAATTCTTTCTTCGGTTCTCAATTCAGTAGCCCTTGAGCAAGGCGGAGACCTGTGGCCCAATACAAAGGGCTGTTGAGTCTGAGCCATCTGCACTCGTGGGGCAGTCAGGAGAGCGGTACTGCACCCTGAAAGAGGGATCCCCATGCTTCTTAAAGGCTGGAACATCCCCAAATTATTCCGCCTCCTGGGGCCGCTGTAGCTGCTGGCCATCCAGGGAGAACGATGGGCGTCCGGTCTCCGTAGAGGCAGATTCACCCTGGCAGGCACAACCTGATATTGCCTGCTAGGCAGGGAAAGAGGCCCGGCCACAAGATGTGGCAGGCAATGACCATGATAGGTCTGACGACGGTGACGTGGGCGGCCGCGTTGCCCTGAAAACTTTCTCATTTCACTCATAACTGAGTGAACTAGAGAGCGGCACAACAGCCAAAGAAGTGAGCGGGCTGCAGCTACTCTGTATCCAGGCAAGCCTGGTTCTTGTGACGTCTCTGCTGGAACCTGGAACGTGTGACAGATGGGGTACGTGGGCTCGAGAGGGGAGGGGTGCTCAGGAGCCAGCAACCTGCAAGAGGCACCACAGCTTAGGTTGACTTCGTAGCGCCTGCACTATCCATTCTGGGCCACTATGTGGCGGTCTGTGAGGACTATATTCTGACTCACCAGAGCTCCTAAGTGGGGTTTTGGGCAGAAATAGGCTGAAAGCCCTGATGGGCAGGAAGGTTAGATCCTGCCAGACTTTCTGGCACTTCTGTGTGACATTGATCCAGACTAAAACTAGGTCCTGTGGTTTCTGGTGTCCAGGGGAAGTCTCGGGATACTGATCTGACTGGATGCTGCAGTCTGGCATCTCTTACTGACAGGAATTATGTGCTGAGGTTGCACAGCTGCAATCCTACACGCCACCATGCAGAGCTTCAAAACATGGCTTTTCAGATCGCTAACTGAGATTTCAAATTCTGTCCATTCTATATCAAGCATGTATATCTCTGTCCATACCTCCATGTTCCACCTCCCGAATTACAATCTTGTGCTAAAGACAGATTATTTTTATATTTATTATTATTTTTTTAATTTTCATTTTTATTGATGCTTTGTGTATTTCATACATCATTTTCCAATTCATTTCAGGCATATTTCCCTTTCCCTTCCCCCAACCCCACCTCACCCAATCCCAGATCATGCATTCTGCCATAACAGTCCTGCATCTTTCTCTCATTTTTTTTTCATTTTTTAACATTAAGTAATAATTTATGAGTACAAGCATCCTTCATGTAAAACCAATTTGCAAGCAGTTGTGCCCAAACCCACACAGCCCAGGGGTCCCACCATCGAGCAGGGGGGGCTTCTGTGTTCAATCAAGTTGATCAAATGAGTGTCCAGACTATATTGCTATAGTTTCACCATTCACCCCAATCACAGCCCTTACATTCTACC
>VZQC01013618.1:57555-187359 GCA_009823505.1 Rhizomys pruinosus
TTCACCTTAAGTTGGTGCCTATCCTTGAAATTGAGATGGGTTTCTTGTAGACAGCATATAGATGGGTTTTGTTTCCTAATCCATTCTCCCAGTCTATGCCTTTTGATTGGGGAGTTTAGCCCATTAATATTTAAGGTTATAATTGAAAGATGGATGATGCTTCCTTTCACTTTATTATCCATTTGGACTTCTAGCCTCTGATTTTACTCCTACGGTTATGTTTTTATTAGTTTCTCTTCCTAGGTGTTTGAGGATTTTTGCTCCTCTCTTCTGCCCTTTGAATTGCTTCAAGTATTTTATGAAGAGTTGGTTTTCTGTACATGTATTCTGTCATTTTGTTTATGTCATGGAAGATCTTTCTCTCTTCTTCCACTATAATCAACATTTTTGCTGGGTAAAGTATTCTGGGTTGGCATCCATAGTCCCTTAACACTGGTAATGCTTTGCTCCATGTTCTTCTTGCTTTCATGGTTTGTTCTGAGAAGTCAGTTGTAATTCTGAAAGGGTTTCCCTTTGTATGTGACTTGTTATTTTTTTTTTTTATTGTTTTGTTTTACCCTTCAGGATTTTGTCTTTGTTTGGGCGTCTAGCATTTTAACTATGATTTTCTGACCTCATCTATTTGGAGTTCTATGTGCTTCTTGTAATTCTATGGGTTTGTCTATTTTTAGTTTGGGAAAATTTTCATCTATTATTCTGTTGAAGATCTAATCAAAACTATTCTCTTGAGATTTTTCTCCTTCCTCTACTCCCATGATGCAGAGGTTTGATCTTTTCATAGTGTCCCATATTTCCTGGTTGTTCCACTTTTGTGTATTTTAAATTTTTCATAATCTTTATTTGAGCTTTTTAATTGCTCTATGTTATCTTCCAGATCTGATATTCTTTGTTCTGTTTCCTCCATTCTACTTCTGAGGCTTTTTCCTTTCCTTTCTTCTTGATTGGATGAGTATTCTAATTCCTTTTTCATCTCATCCTGTGTTTTCTTTAGTATTTCCATTTCCTGTTTTAGCTTTTCAATCTCTTCTTGGTGCTCCTTACTTCATTGGTTTGCTTCCTTTTTCAGTGTTTCTACTTCCTTTCGGAATTTGTTTTTTTCTCCCTCTAGTTCTTTCTTGAGGAAAGAACTAGACAAACTCCAGAGGGATTTGATGCCTGTAGCAGTCTGATGCTTTTCTTCCTTTCAATGTTCAGACAGGCCAACCTTTCTGCTGGCACTTCCGGTACATCCTACATAATGTAAAGCTGGGTCTTTTCTTTCTCAGCAATTAAGTTGGTGACGTTTTGACCTGTGGGAACATACAAATCTTTTCCCATAGTTAGTTTTAAGATTTGAATTGCAAAGTTTTTGACCAAAAGGTTTCATATAAAAAAGTAATAGAAAAGAAATAAAAAATAAAAGATAGTTATATTAAGAGATTGGTCATAAATATAAATACTCACACATATCAACTTTATGACTAAAACATTTAGTGTGACTCCTTCCAAGGCTCTTTTATATGGAATTAGAAGGCTACCCAAACTCTCAGGAAGCCCATAACTGTATGAAGATAACCTCTTGCAAAACCTTACCAAGTAAAACACGCACATACAGAAAGTTGCCAGAGACAAAAGGCAAAGTTATAAAACCTAAATAGAGTTCAAACACTTCATTTGATTAAAAGTCTTTTTTTAAACTAAAAGAAATGTAGGAACGCTTACTCTTCGTTGGCTTCCAAGTTAATGATATAGCACTAGGTCCTAAGAGCTCAGGAGCAGAGAGTTTCAGGTTATGGCCCGGACTCTCTCAGGTATTCATATGCTCACAAAGCTGTAATTTCTTCTGGAGACACCAAGGTGCCTTCAGGTCCCTTCGAATAGAATGTTCAAGATTGATATAGTGCACCTGAAAATTCAACAAAATGAACTGCAGAGCTATATAATCTATCACAATTTTGTAAGCTCCTCCACTTTTTGTCCGGGTGTTTGGAAAGTTAGATATAAATATAAATTTTGAAACCCATGTCTACAAACCCACTGAGATTTTAATGTTTTTGACATGCAAAATGAAGATATATATATATATATATATATATAAGTTATACTATATATATATATGTTGTGTATATATCTCTTCTGTGGTTCAATTCAGAGCCCTAGGGATAGGTATATTATTTTAAAACTTCAAATTTAATTTACTTATATATTTGTTGAAGATTTTAGCTGTTTTTTAGGAACTGAATTATCTAATGCCTTAATGAACTTGAATATACCCATTGTTTGTCAAGCCTAAAAGTAAATTCTAATACAGGGTGTCTTGTAAAAGTAGTTTGTTAAAAGAAGGTTTATAAGAAAACAATATGCAGAGGGAGATAAAAAGTGGAGATAGGAAAACAATTTAGGTAACTATGTGTTTTCTGAAGTTTAACCTTAGATTTATATTGCAATGATCTCTGATGCAAATTTGTATGAAAGGGGTATTCCTGGGGGAACGAAGACAAGATTTCTATTCCACATCATTGTTTCCTTAACTATTATCAACTATTGTGGCATTTGGCTTATAATCTCCTAATATCACAGACACCATTGAGATGTTGATTCCTGTCAGCTAAGGGGAACCCTCTCAGGGAGCAGGGGCAAAAAAAAGTTTGCTTTAAGTCATCCACTCCAAAGATATCAGGAGAGAGGATGTGGTATTGCACAAGAGCACATATGTTCAGGAAGCCAAAACACCTAATTTGCTCAGTCCACAAAGCCATCAGAAATAGACACTTCTAAGGGCCAAGGCTCTTCATTCCTAGCCATCCTAAATACTTGAGAAAGAATGGAGAAGCATGACCAAAAACATCTAAATTCATACTGTTTTCAATGCAGTGCATAAAATCCCAATTGTAGAATGGGCTTAGACTGTTATTTTTCCAACTGCTTAATGTTCACACATTAAGTTTAGATCCTTCTTCTGTAATTATGCTGTGATGTGTACACATACGAAAGCAAAGCTGAAGTTTGAGAATCTGTGCTTGCATATCTTCAGTGTAAACTGCAAAATGATCACTACAAGCTTTTATATAAATATATCATAATTTGCTAGGTTTCCCGGGTCTGTCTTGGGGACAAATAACCACTGCTTCTTCAGCCTTTATACTTGTTTGAAAGCAATGAGTACACTCAATGTTTAATAATAGGTGGAATTAATACATTTTACAGCAAGAAAAGCTTGCTAACACAGGAAAATAATGAGTTAAGGCTGTGTCTTCATAATTAGAAAACTGGGTTGTGACATATGTCATCACTCATTTTATTTTATTAACAATGTTTAAATGTTTCATTGTGTGTTTGTTATACCTGGTTCCATGTTATGTACAAACTTTACATACAAGAACATATTTTATTTTGAACATACTATCTTTACATACAAGAACATATTTTATTTTGAACATACTATCTTTACGTACAAGAACATGTTTTATTTTGAACATACTATCTTTATATACAAGAACATATTTTATTTTGAACATACTATCTTTACATACAAGAACATATTTTATTTTGAACATACTATCTTTTAACGTTGCCTTTCTGTGCCTTCCCCCTCCATTACAACCTTTTGCCTACCTAGACAGTCCTGTGTCTACTTTTATGCCATATATATACATATATATAAATCTTTTATTTTATGTATCTTTATAAAATACAAGGTCCATTAAATATGAGAGGAAATATGATGTTTATTTTTCTTTCAGAGACTGACTTAATTTTCATATCATCACATTCCATTGTATCCATTATCCAGAAGAAACACTTTTTTCTTTTCTCAATATATTTCAGTTATGTGTGTTTGTGTATGTGTGTGTGTGTCTGTGTGTTTGTCTGTGTGTGTGTGTCTGTGTGCGTGTGTCTGTGTGTATGATTGCAAGCCCTTTGTCCATTCCTTGGTGGTGGAGACCTAGGCCAGTCCTAAAATTTAGTTATTGTGAAAAACACTGCAATACAATTTGACATGCAAGTATTTATCTTAATAATCTGCTAGGATGGGGCTGGAGAGATGGCCTAGCAGTTAAGAGCACCAACCGCTCTTGCAGAGGACCCGGGTTCGATCCCCAGCACCCACATGGTGGCTGAGAACCATCTGAAACTCCAATTCCAGGAGAACTCCAGTTCCAGGGGAATACGAGACCCTCTTCTGACCTCTGCAGCATTGCACGACACGGGTGCACAGACTTGCATGCAGACAGTACATTCATACACATACAGAAATAAATTTTAAAAAAATCTGCTAGGAGTCATTCAGTTAAATACTGGTCCTATTGCAGATCTGTTTTTCATCTTTGAAGAAAGTTCTATACTGAATTCTATAGTGACTGAACTATTTAATTTCATGATTTAACATTCATCATGATGATTCTGCTTGTTGCTCTAACACCCACAAGCGTACACTTTTCACATACTTCTGTGTCTATAGAACAGCGTGGTTCAACTTCTTACGTTCATGTACATGGACATGTGATTTGCTTTTCAAGTATAAGCACACATTATACATGTCAGTTCCATATTGAAGCATCTAGTTCTTGGTGCTAAATTCTCCCAACTGTGCTTTCAGAAACAACGTTTGTGGAAGCATACACCCAAGTAGAAGTGACCAGGGAGGCTGAGATAACGCATAGTGGACAGCTGGTCTGGAGAATCATCTGGACCAACAGTTAATGTTGCATGACCAAGTTATTTGTTATGGTATGATGTTGGCACTCAGGGTTACTTAGAATCCAAATATGAGCCAGGCTACCTTGACCAACCCAGAGATCCTATCATTTGGCTCACCTGTGGGAATGAAAGAATGCCATGTTTTGCCAATTTCACAAATTAGAAAGCTAAGCCAGTAGGAAGTTAGTTACATGGTTTTAATAAATGCAGTAATAGAGTAGGTGGAAAAAATAACTTTTGAAACTTAATTTTTTTAAGCCAAGAATATTTTCTACCAGTTATAGGCTGAAAACATGACAATCTGGGCTGCCTCCTTGTGGATTAATCAATATAATAATTATGTATCAGTACACTGAAGGTTGCTACTGAAGATATGATCCTGATCTTCATATTTCCAATAATGCCAATGACTTTATTATGAAGGCATTTAAAATACATACATTTGTGGCAGAACAGTGAATAATTATTGAGAATTATACAAAACTTAGTACAGGCTACAAACATATCTTAAATGCATATTACAACATTTAGGGTCAGAATAATAGCAAAAATATGCTAACAAACCAACAGTTGATTTTTCATGGCCATGGGTAAGATACACTAAATCCACCTACCTACTTCCATTGACTTGCCTCCACTCCACCTCCCAATGCCTCCATATTCTTCCAAATCTTATACCATTTTTAATTTATTTGTGGTGTATGTATATTTGTTTGTATGTATGTGAGTGTGTGTGTTTGTGTGTGTGTGCGTGTGTGTTATGTGTACAAACACTTGTCATAGTATATGGGTGCAGGTAAGAGGACAATTGTAGGAGTTGTAGTTATTTATCTACCATATGGCTTCTAGGGTTCGAACCCAGGCTGTCACGATTGGCAACAAGTTCGTTAACCTGCGGGCCATCTCCCAGGGCCTTGATCTGCTACAACTAAATACTATTTGTGACATTAATTTCTAGCAGGTTTTTAACCTAGTTTTATGTTATAAAATTTAATATACAGCAAAATAATATAACACTGTGTTACTTACAGTTGTGTTATTCTGAAAGAATTCTTAAAAGAAAAAATGTGAATTGGGAATTATTTATTTTCCTCAGAGTCTCAAAAGATTGAGGCCAAGATTCATTTGCCCCATCCACTTAAATAGAACAGCACAATGGTAGCAACACATGACAGATGACAGCTGTTCACATCACTATTTGCCAGGAAGTCAGGAGAGTGATACAGAGTGACCAATAGTAGAATATGCAAAAAAGATCTCTCAGGGACACACCTTTACAAATAAAAGACCAATGATGTCTATTACTGTAGTCAGCTTATAGGAGGACAAAGCAAACTAGAAAGTAGCACAAGTGCCCAGCACAGGTGCCTTCAGACTATTACCACTCCCACATTGACATCTGAAGTGGTCTATGAGTCAGAGAACTTAAGGTTCTCTTCAAGTCTCAGAGTTTCTATGACAGTGAACTCAAGACCAATTTTATCCCATCAAGACAGTGACTTGCTGGATAATCTTAAACAAGTCCTTTAACTGCTTCATTATTTAGTTTTGTCCTACGAAATAAGGGATAATGGTACCCCACCCCACAATGACTCTGCTGAAAGTACAAAATAAGATGATTCCTCTGCAAACATTGGCACGCTATAAGGACTGATAGAAGATAATGTAGGTTTCATATTAATGCAAATGATTGTGGACATATCACAGACCTTCTAGGCCACTGTTTTTGTTCTTATATATCATAGACTTTTCTCAAGATATCTGATTTTTAAAAACTTATCTTGAATGTAATTGTGTAGCGGGCAGTATAAGTGGTGGGTTAGCTGTGTGCGTGTGGCTCGTTTCCTGTAGTGTATCTCTAGCGAGTAGCTGCATGGCTCAGTGGAGCAATCAAAATTAAAAATGCATATGTGAGGCTTAAATACTCAAAATAGCTCACAGTTAAACACATTATACTGCTTAAAATTTTAAAAGATGCAATTATCCTTTTTTGGCAATCTCTGAATATTCTCTGGATTGTTGGTGAATATAAAATGGTTCCAAACAGTAATTTTTACAAGGTTCTGTTAAATTAAAATAGAGATTGGTGAATTATTTTCTTCTTTACTATAATCTGTCCAATTTTCCTTTGGAAAATACATGCTTCCTGAAAAAAAAAATAGGTGTATTTAGGTAATTCAAAATCTTTGAAATAGTTATAGGTAAATAAATGATCCATCCTCACTGATACATGGGAAAATAACTTTGAAATATCTGTCATACACAAACACACACACACACACACACACACACACACACTGCATTTTAGAGCAAATCAGTTATATAAATTTGTTGACACATAAAATTCTTTGGATTCAAACATTTTTGGATATTATGATTTCTGATTTAGGCATTGTCAAAATGTTATATGGATTTTTTTCCTAAAGTAATTTCAAGAAAGATGAATGAAGCACATGGGAATTCCATGGGACATGTATTTAATGATTTGTATATATAGTCAGCATATAGATAGATAGATAGATAGATGATAGATAGATAGATATTGAGATAGATAGATCATACAAACTATAAGAGTAAAATTTGTAGAGTTCTGTATTTGTCAAGAACCAGACATTTATGGTGACTCCAGCAAAAAGGAACAGAAAAATAAATACTGTTTCTGACACTCTTCCTCCTAGTTTCTTGCCAGTGCTTTCCAGTGTACAATCCTCTTTACAAATAAAAGACCAATGATGTCTATTACTGTAGTCAGCTTATAGGAGGACAAAGCAAACTAGAAAGTAGCACAGGTGCCCAGCACAGGTGCTCAGGTAGATCTCTCTGGGGGGGGGGGGGGGGAGGAGAAAAGACAGAGAGGCGAGTGAGGGGGGAGAGGGGCGGCTCNCAGCTTGTATTCACGGAGGCAAAGCAAACTAGAAAGTAAGCACAAGTGCCCGACAGGTGCCCGTTCCAAACGAACTAAAATTTTAAGCCACCTCCAATTGACATCTGAAGTGGTCTATGAGTCAGAGAACTTAAGGTTCTCTTCAAGTCTCAGAGTTTCTATGACAGTGAACTCAAGACCAATTTTATCCCATCAAGACAGTGACTTGCTGGATAATCTTAAACAAGTCCTTTAACTGCTTCATTATTTAGTTTTGTCCTACGAAATAAGGGATAATGGTACCCCACCCCACAATGACTCTGCTGAAAGTACAAAATAAGATGATTCCTCTGCAAACATTGGCACGCTATAAGGACTGATAAAAGATAATGTAGGTTTCCTATTAATGAAAATGATTGATGAGACATATCAAGACCTTCTAGGCCACTGTTTTTGTTCTTATATTCATAGACTTTTTCTCAAGATATCTGATTTTTAAAAAACTTATCTTGAATGTAATTGTGTAGCGGGCAGTATAAGTGGTGGGTTAGCTGTGTGCGTGTGGCTCGTTTCCTGTAGTGTATCTCTAGCGAGTAGCTGCATGGCTCAGTGGAGCAATCAAAATTAAAATACGCCATATGTTGAGGCTTAAATACTCCAAATAGCGCTCACAGTTAACAAACATTCTACATCAACATGCTCTAAATTTTAAAAGATTGCAGATATATCCTTTTTTGGGCAATCTCTCGATTCTCTCTAGGATTGTTGTGAATAATTAACAATGGTTCCAAACATATCAGTAATTATATATTCGTTCTGATATCTAAATAAATAGAGAAATTGGTTGATATATAATTTCTTTATTTAATATTAGCACTGTTACATCTTCAATTTCTGCCTTTTCGAAAATAGACTTTACCATGACTTCACTTGATAGAAAAATAGGATATTATATACCGGTAACATTCAAATCTTTGGATCACGTAGTCTTAGTATAACCTAAAATGATCCATCGCTACTTGATACCCTGGGGAAATATAAACTGTGGTAAATATCTTATACAGCCAAACAACACAGCACACACAACACGAACACACCACACAACACACTGCAGATTTAAGGACGAACAAACTCCAGCATTAGTCAGAATGTTTTGACACAAAAATAAAATTCTTCTTGGAATTACACATTTCTTGGCCGATATTAATATTTTACTTGAATTTAGGCATTGTCAAACACTGTTTATATGTGATTTTTTCCTAAAGTAATTTTCAAGAAAGATGAATGAGCACATGGGACATTCCATGGGACATTATTTAATGATTGTATTATGATATAGATCAGAATATAGATAGATAGATAGATAGATAGATGAGTAGATAGATAGATATTTGAGTATAGATTTAGATCCATACAACACTATAATGAGTAAATTCTGGCCTCAGACTGTTCTCGGTATTATGTTCAAGAACCAGACATTATTAGAGTGACTCCTGCAAAAAGGAACAGAAAAATAAATAAGCTGTTTAATGACCTCTTCCTCCAGTTTCTAATAGCTCACGTCATGCTCTTCCGCATATACAAATCCTCTTTAAACAAATGAAAAGAACTATGATGTGCTAAATTACTGTAAGTCAGCTTATAGTGAGGACAAAAAGACAAACAAATAATGAAAGTAGCAATAACCAGAATGTGCTAGTTAAAAAGAATCATGTCTGTAGGGGAGAGGAAGGGGAGGGTGGAGGAGGGAGGGCTGGAGATCTCGTAAGAAGAAGAACACTAGTACCAATCTGAAGAAAGACAGATGCCCTAATTGTGGTGAGCCTGGGGGAAGCCCTTTCAGACTGAGGGCACAGGCACAAAACATTTGTTTGACAGTCCTCAGCACATCCTTATCAGTATGAACATTGTACTTTGTATAAAATTCCACTTGTCTCCAACCATGTTCATTTATGTTACTTTGATGCTATGTGTAGTCTAAAGTTCAACATAAATTTAAAAAGAAAAAAAATTCCACTTATCCTGCTGAAGTCCAACTTCTACTCTGAAGTTCTCCCATGACTACATGAACTAAGCTTACTCAACATATCATGTATCCCAAACAAGAAGGCACAGACTTTACATTTGCTTTGATCCACCCACATATTTTTCTGTATTTCCCTCCCTTTTCTCCTGATTCCCCTGCTTTCCTGGGACTCCATTGCTTTGTGTGTGGCTCTCTTTTTCTTTCTCTGACCACAGTGCTCCTCTTCATTGACCCACTTTCACAAGATTCCATCTTTGGTCTTCTTTCTTCCCATCAACTTTCTTTTTTTTTTTAATTTTTTTATTAATTTTATTTATTTCTGTATGTGTATGAATGTACTGTCTGCATGCAGGTCTGTGCACCCGTGTCGTGCAATGCCTGGGAGGTCAGAAGAGGGCGTCGGATTCCCCTGGAACTGGAGCTCTCCTGGAACTGGAGTCCCAGACGGCTCTCGGCCACCATGTGGGTGCTGGGGACCGAACCCGGGCTCCTCTGCAAGAGCGGTCAGCACTCTCAACCGCCAGGCCATCTCTCCAGCCCCCCCCCCCCATCAACTTTCCATATGTCAGCAATTTCCTTTCCTTCTCTTGCCTATTCAGTCAAAAGTATGTGCCTCTTGAATACTGAATTATTTGAAAGGGCTAAAACTGATTTTTAAAACTGCTTGCTTGATACCTCATTCTCAATATTTCTTAAAGAGCACTGACCACTCTCTTTAATCATTAGATTAAAATGAGTATTTAGGGGGCTGGAGAGATCACTCAGCAGATAAGAACACTGGTTGCTTTTACAGATGACCTGCATTCAATTCCCAGTACCCACATGGTGGCTAAAAGTCATCTGTAACTCCATTTCCAGGAGAATATGATACCTTCTTCTGAACTCCATGGGAAGTGAATGACATGGAGGTATCTACCTACATGCAGGCAAGACACTCATACACATAAAATAAAAATAATAAATTAAACTTAAAAAAATATTTTATGACTTAAATCTCCCTAATCTCAAGGTAGTAGTTTCACAAGAGGCAGTAGTATCACTCTATTTATAGTGAAGATACTTTGTCTTGTTCATTTTTCTCTTCCTCCTAAATTACCACTTCTAGTTAATGGTAATGCCTGTCTACTTCCTGTTGGTCCATGATATCTGCATGGTTCCCTGCTCCTGTTCTGTATTAAATTAGAATAATCTGGGACTAGAGAGATAACTCAGTGGTTAAGAGCACTGGTTGCTCTTGCCGAGGACCCAGGATTGATTCCAGCACCCACATGGCAGACAATAATCACCCATAAGCCCAGGTATGGGGTATCCTATGTTCTCTTCTGACCTCTGTGGGAATTGCATAATGTTGTTGTCCTTATATGCAGGCAGCACATCCATACACATAAAATAAACATAACAAAATATTTTAAATTGAGATGACCTGTATTAAGTTTTTGATTCGTTTCTATACTTCAATTCCCAATGGTGCCACTCTACTTGATGTTTATATGTCTCATAGCCACTGTAGATATTGCTCACTTCCCCAGACCTAACTTATATAAGGTCACGAGTCACTGCCATGTGGATAGTATTAGACTGTTAGTGCCACAGCAGGCCAGGTATCATCAAAATAAAGCTGTTGCTAAAATTCCTTCTGGAAGCCAAGTGCACATGTGGTGTCCTTACCCCACCCCCTTCCTGCGGTCCCAAAGGCAGAGGGAGGAAGACTCTCTAAACCACAGTTTGCAAGTCTTCTAATTTAAATTGGGCATGTTGACAGAGCAAACGGATGAAGGGGTCACTCACAGGATGGCCAGTGCCCCACTCCCTCATGTACATACCGGGGCCTGGCATGGACCCTGAGACCTCTACCCAAGATGGTGACTGCAGAAGAGACCACCTCTTGGTGCTTTCTGCTTGTATGCTCTTAGCCACTCCCCTTTATACAGCCAAGGTCTACTGGCTGGGTGGGAGAGATAACTGACTCTTCTGGCTCCTCACTTTTTCTTTCTGAAGGACAACAGACATCTAGTGCTTGATTTTTTTTTTTCATCATCTATTTCCAGTGAACTGTTAGCTCATTTCAGAGGTATTTATCCTTCTAATACAATCAGAGAGAACCATGAACATCAAACAAACACTGACTGCTATAGTAACCCAACCTATGTGTACAAACGTAAATGCTTAGAAAGTACCTCAGCAGGTACATCACATTCATGTAAGACAATAATTGCTTGGTTTCCACACTGGGGCCTGTAACTTCTTCTGGCACAGGGAATCAACCTGTCCTACAGTATCAGAGCAGGCCTTAGCTCCAATTGGAAATTTACTAATTGTACATGTATTAGACAAGCCACTCTTACACCAGCAGGAGCATCTAGCTTGGCTATGCATGAGGTCTGTCATGAAGAAGAACTTTGGGACCATTCAACACTAGTGATCTGCAGAGTTCTCTCCAGCACTAAGAAGACCAACTGTCCAATGGCAGGGAGTTTTCAGCTTGCTTCCAGTGTGATCTCTCTTTCTCAGGCTCACAACATGCCACATCTTCAGCAATAGGGTCTTATTGTCCACTTCCAATGTGCAACCAGCATTAGTTGTGATAGCCTTTATTGTTTTGGGGACCTTTGAGGCCTCCTTGGCCATCATCTCATAGGGAAGCGTCCCACACCTGGTACTAGGATTTTTATTTAATAATTGTACAATTTGGGGGAGTTACTGCTTTTATTTGGTCTTTTTTTTTTTTTTTTTGAGACAGGGTCTCCCTGAAGCTCTGGCTGTCCTGGAACTCACTCTGTAGACTAGGCTGGCCTCGAACTCACAGAGATCCTCGTGCCTCTGCCCCAAAGTGCTAGGATTAAAGGCGTGTGCCACACACCCGCGCATTTATTTATTTCTGTATGTGTATTGTATGTCTTTTGTATGAGTTTGTACGTGTTGTGCAATGCTGGAGGTCAGAAGAGGGTGTCGGATTCCCTCTGGAACTGGAGTTCTCCTGGAATTGGAGTTTCAGACGGTTCTCGGCGCCCATGTGGGTGCTGGGGATCGAACCTGGGTCCTCTGTAAGAGCAGTCGGCGCTCTTAACTGCTAGGCCATCTCTCCAGCCCTGCTTTTATTTTTATAAGATATCTGTTTGCTCTTTGGCATCTGCATGCCCAGGCCATTGTAGACCCTTTTCAACCATTTTTGTGGGTATCACTCATGCCTCCCCCAACCATAAAGCTTCCAAGATTTGCACAGCCATATGTGGCTCTAGTACCCCTCCGTTTGGATTTACTTTTTTCTTTGTTTCTTTAGTTGTACTTGATATCTCTCCAATGGGTGTCACATCTGTAAAACTATACATATTAATATAACATAAAACAAGGTCTAATGCAGCTGGGAAGATTTTATACATTTATACCAATTGTTTTTCAACAGATCCATGTTGGGTATGATAGCATGTATAAGAGGCATTAATTCAGTGTCTGTAGTCATTTTCTTGAAACCATTTGGCATCCTGAGGTTTTTACATGGAGCCTCCCACATGTCTTTATCCTTGATAAAACACTGGGGCTGTCTCACCTGCCTGACCCTGTACAAGGCCAAGGAGGACTAGAGCCCTTTACCCCCGCTGTACCTGTTGGGTTCTTGGGTCAGGCAGATCCTGCTTGTTGACTCCTGGCTATAGCTACACTGTTGTCTTTTCATCAACCCCACCTGCTGCTGAAGGACGTTCTGGCTGGGCAAATTTCCTCCACCCCTAGCATGTTTTCTCAGCAGAGAAAGTTACATCGTTTAATATGGGGGTCATTATTCACCTCTGAGACAATTTTTATCTTCTTTATGCCTTTTTGTGAACTGTTCCTCAGGCTTTAGCCTTCCAGAAGCTCTTTAGCACATAATTTGGCTTTTTATCTAGGAAGTTGGGCTTTATTTGAGTAACCCAAGAGGACTTCCTTTATGTTTTGTGTTTTTTATGTCTCTTTTAGGTTGTTTTCTTCTTTTACATACATAATTTTCATGCTGGTCTAAGTCATTTAGATCTGACAAAGCTTTTTGTACTTTAGAAGCATCCTGCCCCATTAGGGACTAGCAAGCCATTAAAGCTCCATACATCCTTGAGGTCCTGTTCAATCAAGTTTTTCCTTAAATCTCTGGTAAACACAGTCCTATCTGGTCCAATGAACTGGCCACTATATTGCTTTCCTCATACCTAGTTCTCTCAGTAGTGCCTGCCCCTACTCAATTGTACCTCCAGCTCCTGGTATTTATGGGAACCTCCACTGGGAATGAACAATCATCTCTAATGGCTCAGGCAAACCAGTGCATCAGGGACTGATTCTGAATTGCTGCCTCAGGCTATACAGTCTATGTGTCAAGGAGGGATTAATGTTTACATTTCTCAGCTTTTCTGCTTCTTCAGCACTAAAAATAATTTCATCTACCCTCATGTCTCATAAACTCATATCTCACGTGGCTAGGCACCACTTATGAGATGTTTAAGATATCCCTAATTCAACACTTCCAGTACTGAGTATTCTCTGATTGCCCTAGTTTTTCACACTGGATGACTGTTAACTCCCCTGTCAGCATGTTGAAAAAAGGAATTTTCCTATCTTTAAATCAAAGGTCGCAACTATGTGGCATCTTGCACTTTTTTAGGTCACTCCTTTCCTCATAACTCTCTGCCTTCTCCCATGCGTTCCAGGTTTTGGCATTCCAGGATAAACACTGCAGGACCGATCTAATCAGGGCTCTCTTCCCCTTCTGGTCCCTTAACTGTAAAAAATGTCAGGCTAACACCTTTACCCTCTTTCTCTTTTATGCAATTAGTGGCAAGGTCAGAGGCCAACACTGAGGAGGCCAGCCTCTTATTACCTTCCTGTCTCCTGTCTCTTTTATACTTTCAGTCTCCCTCCAGGAGGCCTCTTCTACCTGGATAGATCACCTATTATACAAATCAAGTGTCCGGCTGCCTCGGTAGCTGATTGCTGCAACTTCAGCCCCAGGTAAGCTACTTCCAGCACTTGCAGCATTTCTTTCAGACCTTCTACTCTCTTAAAAGCATCTCCAGTTCACATGGTGAACCCCATCTCTCAAGTGGGATGCTGCTCTACACCACCTAGAAGCGGATTGCCTCCTGGTATTTCTTTTTTTTTTTTTAATTTATTTATTTATTTATTTATTTTTAACAAATCTAGACCCGTTTTCCGCGTTCATCCCCCACCCCGCCAGAGCTCATGCATTCTGCCAACATGCTTTTCCATCCCTTAGTCTTTCTAATATTTTCCATGGGGAAGTTGACTGTTTTGAGCAGAAGCACTGTTTTAGTCAGTTCTTTGGTGGCAGTCTTTTCTGTTGTTGTTTGTTGTTGTTTCCAAAATGCATTAGCCCAACTGCTTTGTAACAAAAGCTCAGGGGGCCCTACACAAAAAAATACTTACAATGGGTATGGCCTATAGCATCCACAGATGAGGGATACCATTCGTCGTTTGTTTTTCTGGGACTGTGTTACTTCACATCAGCATGATGTCCTCTAGCTCCAGCCATTTTCCTGCAAAGCTCGTGATGTCGTCTTCTTTACTGCTGCATAGACCATTGTGCAGATGTAACAACATTTTCTCTATCCATTCGTCAGTTGAGGGGGCATTTAGGTTGGTTCCAGCTCCTTGCTATTGTGAGGAAGCTGCAATAAAACATGGCTTGTGCATGTATCTCCGTGGTGGCGTAAGTCTTGAGGGTACTTGCCCAGGAGTGGTATGGCTGGGTCGGGTGGCAAGTTCATTCCAAGTTTCCAAGGGTTCTCCACACTGCTTTCCATAGTGGCTGACGAGTTTACATTCCCACTAGCATGGATGAGTGTTCCCCTTTCCCCACAGCCTCCTGGTATTTCTCCCACTGACATCATCTGCCTCGGTGACTTCTCCTTAGTTACACATCCTAAAATGCACTCCACAATCCCTGTTGCTGCCACTACTCCCACCAGGCTTATTGGGATAGACCACCGTGCCAAAATTTCCTCTGCCCACATTCTTCCATCACTCAACTCTCCTTCCATTGCTGGTCTCTTTCCTCATACCAGAGGAATCTCCATTGCTCGTCCCAAATGCAATTGTGTCTAGCCTGATTAATTATGTCAATTTGTTCTGAAATTCCTTCTGGGAGGTATGTGAGTCCTTGGAGTCCTGCCTCCCCCTACTGTGGTCCCAAAGCCAAAGGGAGGAAGACTCTCTAAAGCACAATTTGAAAGATCTGGCTAGTTTAATTGGGCTGGATGACAGAGCAGATGGTGAAAGATATATGTATAGGATTGTCAGTACCCCTTCCTCCTCATGTCCATACAGGATTCTGACATGGACCCCAAGAGCTCTGTCCATGATGATGACATTAGAGAGACGCCTCTTAGTGATTTCTGTTTTAATGTTCTTACCCTCTCCCCTTTTTAGAACTAAAGCAGACTTACTGCTAACTCCTCAGCTTTCTCTTAGAAAGACAAAAGTCAAATTTATAATCCTGGGCAGCCAGGTGCCCCTACATATAAGAAAACATTTGCTGTCTAAAGTTAGTCTTTCTTGGACTCTCCATGCTACACAAAGCAGTCAGTCTATCAGAGGTAAGAGAGAATTTTAAGTTAAACCATTGTGAATTGATGGCAGAAAGCCACTGGTCACAGATGAAGCATTGCTTTCCAGATAGAGCAGTTACTGAATTCATGCACTGATGCCTCCAGTGACTGTTTCTGACTAGCTGTGTTATAGTACGTATTAGAAACAGAGGAAAAGATGTTTCATCTCCATTAGATCAAGCACTCATTCAGAAGCTATGCTTCAAGTATCCAACATATTCCAAGGTCAAATGGTATGACACAACCTGGAGTTTTTCTACTTTAAAGGCACGGTATATGGAGGCTTTTCTGATCAGATAGCAATTTGAAATTCCCCTGGAAAGTAAGAATGATTAGAGAAGAAAGACACAACTATATATGTACACACATATAATAAGTATTGGACGATAAGTATTAGATAAGTATTTCCATACACTCATTGTTCTCCTCCTATTAGCACAGAACTTACCCCTTGAGATAATGTTGTTGATGATAAAATAGTGGTAGGATTGGTGTGGTCATCACTGAAGTGACAGTAATGACAAGGATGATTACAGAAACTTAGGTATTAAAATTCCCATGGAGGAATAGACCATGTCTATTTTTTGCTGTTTTATCTGCAGCATCTATCAACATGCCAGACACAACATTGATATTCAATAAATTTTGTTGAATGAACAGAAGCATGAATGAAGATGATGGTAATGACTAGGAGTGGTTCAATTCAATTGAGTTGATGATAGTATATTATCTTCCTCAAAACTAGAAGACTGTCAATTTTTGTCTGCTTCAATTGCTTTTAAGGAAATGAACCATTCCAGTGATACCGTATCTCAGACAATTAATTTTCACCCTATTCTGTTGAGCATTATCACCCTAGTATTTAGCACATTGTTAATTATCACTTTGTAACCATTTGTAAAGTGTGAAAAAGCCTGCTGCACAGACTCTTTTTTCACTAATTGTGTTTCTCTCCAACTAAAGCAATGACAAGCAGAAAATAAAGCATTTATGGTAACATACCTAAAATAAGTGGGTTGCAAATTTCCTCTTTTGGAAAGAAATGCCAGTAATTTCTCTCCATGTACTGTTAAAAGACTAAAGGGTATTTTGAAGAATATGGACAGCTCCATTGAAAACTCCACAATTTTTTTTTTTATTGTGGGGGGATCTAAAGAGAAAAAAGCAAGATAGGTCAAAAGGATGATCTTCATTATGTGTAAACAAGGTATGTCCCAATTGATTATGAAAACATTTTTTCTGAATTAATTATTTCATTTTATCAACCTTTGGGTGTATTTTTGTTAAGGACAAAGAAACAGAACTGATAAAAAACAAGCTAGGTGCCCTGATATTTCACCATATTCCAATCTATGGATTATGTCCTTAGAAAACATGAAAATGAAACCAACGGCTGTGCCCTGATATTTCACCATATTCCAATCAAGGATTATGTCCTTAAAAATGAAATGATAACAAACAAGCTAGTGCCCTGATATTTCATCATATTCCAATCTATGGATTATGTCCTTAGAAACATGAAATGATAACCAACAAGCTAGGTGCCCTGATATTTCATCATATTCCAATCTATGGATTATGTCCTTAGAAACATGAAATGATAACAACAAGCTAGACTGCCCTGATATTTCACATATTCCAATCTAATGGATTATGTCCTTAGAAACATGAAATGATAACCAACAAGCTAGGCGCCCTGGTATTTCACCACATTCCAATCTATGGATTATGTCCTTCTATGTTCAGTGCTTCACAAGTCCTAACTTGATTATGTGGCCACATACCTACATCAGAATGACACTGTTGTGTAAGGCTGCAAAGTAGAAGCTTCAAAATCAAGACTATGTACAGGATTCAGATCTGAGTGTTGCAATGTCTGGGTGACACTGGAAAAATTACATAAATAGTCTTATCCTAAATTGGGAACTTGTAGAAATATCAAATTCAATAAAGTACACCCGCCAGGGTGGTTGTATTCATAGATAGAATCTATATCTGTCTTTTTCTATATAAATGACACAAAGCCATTTCAGAGTAATTGTTAAGTAATATGGTGGAACTAATTCATTAACTACCCAAATAAGCTCTTAACTTACTATCCTTTACACCTACTGTCAGCTCAATTTAAATAATGATTTTTTTCCTAGGCACACTAATACTATACATATATATTATATAGTATATATAATATAATATATTATATATAGTATATGTATGTCATGCCATAGTTTATAGTGGTGATTGGATATGAATACAACAACTTTTTTCTGTTCTTTTTTGAGACAGTGGTCCTCCCTGTATCCCCAACTGGCTTGAAACTAGCTTATGTAGACCAAGGCTGGTCTGAATCTCAAGAGATTTACCTGCCTTTGCCTCTCAGGCCTGGGATTAAGGCTATGTCCACTTACACAACCCGGATTTATAATTGCTATTATAACTTTTTCTAAACAAGTAAATTTAAAAATAATGTTATTTTATGTACGGAATTATTGCATGCAATTACAGAACTATGAATACATTTCTTATGTTTACATCATGTAAGCTATTACACAATGTGTGTGTATTGTATTATCTTTTACATTTGCCTCAGTCAGCTCCTCCGTCAATGCTCTGTTCTCTCACGCCTTTCACTTCTCCCACATGCTGACTTCTCTTCTAGCTCTCTCAAGGCATGATGTATATACGGAAAGAGCCAAACCTTGTTCATTGATCATGCATATCAATATATTGCAAAGAAAACAACTTATGAGGTTAAAGAACAGACAATCTAAAGAGTTCAGGCAGAAATCTCGAACTAACAACAATACATTTGAAAAAGTATAATGCTCACTTATAATGATTTCGTTTTTTTCCTTTTTTTTATTGTGTTTTGTGTATTTTCATACATCATTTTCCAATTCAGTTCAAGGCATTATCCCGCTTCCACCTTCACCCTCACCCCACCCCTACACATCACCAGATCATGCATTCTGCCGTAAGTTTTTCTGCATCTTTCTCTGCTGTTTTTGTTTTGTTTTGTTTTCATTTTTTTTTCACACTAAGTTGATACTTTGTGACGTTCACCGCACTCCTTCATGTAACCACATTATGCCGCGTTGTGCCCAACCCGCCACGCGCACTGGGTCCGCCACCTCCAGGCGAGGGGGGCTGTATGTTCAATCAGTTTGTCAACTGGTGTCCAACTAACGCTTGTTTAGTTTCACCACTTAACCCAACTCGCCGCCCTTCCCCTTCCTACCCGCCGCTGGTCGTGCAATTCGCCCTAGCGTTGAAGGTGCCGTGGATGAAAGCAAAACCTATGTTCGTCTGAGGCTCCTGGACCGGGCTGTCTTGGTCGGATCTCATGCTTCTGCGCGCTTACCCGGAGGGCTGCGCAGCACACACACGGTATAGTTGTTTGTGTGGTTTTGGTTTGACAGGCGCACGGCGCCCATAAGGGTCGCTCTGGAAATAATCTCGACTCGGCGTGCCGTATCTATCGAACCCCTGAAACGACACCATGGCCGCGGATGGCCATCGCTGCCCTAGCATATCCCACTTTCTGCGTCTCGCGCAGTGTGCCAAACTCGTTCACAACAGCTTATAAGTATCACGCACATAGAAGCACTTGGAATTCAGCGATGGCCTATCCGCTAAGCATGCTACTCATGACTCACACACAAAGAACACAGTCGATCATAGGTAATTTAAACAGTACTCAGTGTTTGGTAGTTACTTTGTATAGACCAGAGGTTTGGATGGTATGCTTAATTCATGAATAACCTTTTCTCTGTTAAGTATGCAAGGGTCTTCTGTGTGGTTTATAGCACATCTCCAACCATTCAGAGGACTTAAGCTTGTGCATCAGCCGTTTGGTTATTCCTCCAAGGAGAGGAATATGGCTAATAGCCAATTAGATTTGAGATCTACAGACATATGGCTTGCCACTGCTGCACAGTATTTTCCAGACAGAAGAGGTGAGCATGGTGCTGACGGAGAGTCCTTGCTTGACTCAAGGAGACTCTATATTGCTTTAGTATTGGTTTAGTGGTCCAACCTAAGTAAAAGTGGGATAGGGAGACAACAGAGGTGTGGGATGGGAAGATTGAAAGTTTTCGTAGGAGATGAGGTTTTGAGACAGCCATCAGAGGAGGCTTTCTAGAGCTGGATATGGGGGAGAACAGATAGAACCTCAGATAGGGTTAGGAAATAAGATCTTGGGAAGCTTCCAGGTTGAACCTTATGAACTTTTGTGTGGATTAGAAATAGTATAGTAAGCTGGGCGTGGTGGCAAATGCCTTACTCCTAGCACTGGGGAGGCAGAGCCGGCAGAACTGTGGTGAGTTCAAGGCCGGCTTGGTACTACACAGAGAGTTCTTCAGGTCACTGGGAACTGAAAGGGAAGCCTGTCCGTCCAAAAAAAACCAAAAAAAAAAAAAAAAAAAAAAAAAAAAAAAAAAAAAAAAGAATAATCTAAAACTACAATGTAATACATTAACTGAGTAAGGGCCTTAACATTTCCTTGTGAAGCATGATAGTACTGCAAGAATAAACGAGGGTTATATTGGCCTTTTAAAAATCAGGTTCTCGGGTGGGAGAGATGGCCTAGCGGTTAAGCGCCGAACGCTCTTACAGATACCGCGGGGTTCGATCCCCAGCACACCACATGGCGGACGAGAACCAGTCTGAGACTCCAATTCCAGAAACTCCAGTTTCCAGGGAATCTGAAACCCTCTTCTGACTCGCGGCATTGCACGACAGCTTGCATCAGACAGGTACATCATACACATGTACGAGAAATAAATAAATTAAAAAGAAAAAAACAGGGTCCCCCTGTAGCCNCCATGCCAGGCTACTTTTTTTAAAATCTTTTTTTTTTTTCATCATCTTGGCACTTCTTTCTTCTGTATTTTCAGTTTCCATTACAAATTAATCAAATCAATACCTTCCATACTAAATCTGCAGTTTATTTAGTTTATAATGGGATTAGGTTTGTGTGTTCATTTATTTATCTGTTTTTGCTTAAACGCTTTTTTAATTTTAAAGTACTCAAGCATTTTAGCCTTTTACGTTATGTTTCTGGATTTTCTTTTTTTTATTAATTTTATTTCTTTCTGTATGTGTATGAATGTACTGTCTGCATGCAAGTTTGTGCACCCGTGTCGTGCAATGCTGCGGAGGTCAGAAGAGGGTGTCGGATTCCCCTGGAACTGGAGTTCTCCTGGAATTGGAGTTTCAGACGGTTCTCGGCCGCCATGTGGGTGCTGGGGATCGAACCTGGGTCCTCTGTAAGAGCAGTCGGCGCTCTTAACTGCTAGGCCATCTCTCCAGCCCTGCTTTTATTTTTATAAGATATCTGTTTGCTCTTTGGCATCTGCATGCCCAGGCCATTGTAGACCCTTTTCAACCATTTTTGTGGGTATCACTCATGCCTCCCCCAACCATAAAGCTTCCAAGATTTGCACAGCCATATGTGGCTCTAGTACCCCTTTGCGAATTTACTTTTTTATCTTTGTTTCTTTAGGTGTACTTGATATCTCTCCAATGGGTGTCACATCTGTAAAACATTACATATTAAATCAAACATAAACAAGGTCTAATGCAGCATGGGAAGATTTTATACATTTATACCAATTGTTTTTCAACAGATCCATGTTGGGTATGATAGCATGTATAAGAGGCATTAATTCAGTGTCTGTAGTCATTTTCTTGAAACCATTTGGCATCCTGAGGTTTTTACATGGAGCCTCCCACAAGTCTTTATCCTTGATAAACCACTGGGGCTGTCTCACCTGCCTGACCCTGTACCAGGCCAAGGAGGAAGAGAGCCCTTTACCCCCGCTGTACCTGTTGGGTTCTTGGGTCAGGCAGATCCTGCTTGTTGACTCCTGGCTATAGCTACGCTGTTGTCTTTTCATTAACCCCACCTGCTGCTGAAGGAGGTTCTGGCTGGGCAAATTTCCTCCACCCCTAGCATGTTTTCTCAGCAGAGAAAGTTACATTGTTTAATATGGGGGTCATTATTCACCTCTGAGACAATTTTTATCTTCTTTATGCCTTTTGTGAACTGTTCCTCAGGCTTTAAAGCCTTCCAGAAGCTCTTTAGCACATAATTTGGCTTTTTATCTAGGAAGTTGGGCTTTATTTGAGTAACCCAAGAGGACTTCCTTTATGTTTTGCTGTTTTTATGTCTCTTTTAGGTTGTTTTCTTCTTTTACATACATAATTTTCATGCTGGTCTAAGTCATTTAGATCTGACAAAGCTTTTTGTACTTTAGAAGCATCCTGCCCCATTATGGGACTTAGCACAGCCATTAAAGCTCCACATCAATCTTGAGGTCCTTGTTCAATCAAGTTTTTCCTTAAATCTCTGGTAAACACAGTCCTATCTGGTCCAATGAACTGGCCACTATATTGCTTTCCTCATACCTAGTTCTCTCAGTAGTGCCTGCCCCTACTCAATTTACCTCCAGCTCCTGGTATTCATGGGAACCTCCACTGGGAATGAACAATCATCTCTAATGGCTCAGGCAAACCAGTGCATCAGGGACTGATTCTGAATTGCTGCCTCAGGCTATACAGTCTATGTGTCAAGGAGGGATTAATGTTTACATTTCTCAGCTTTTCTGCTTCTTCAGCACTAAAAATAATTTCATCTACCCTCATGTCTCATAAACTCATATCTCACGTGGCTAGGACCACCTTATGGAGTGTTTAAAAGTCTTCCCTAATTCCAGCATCTCCAGTACTGAGTATTCTCTGATTGCCCTAGTTTTTCACACTGGATGACTGTTAACTCCCCTGTCAGCATGTTGAAAAAAGGAATTTTTCTAGCTTTAAATCAAAGGTCGAAACTATGTGGCATCTTGCACTTTTTTAGGTCACTCCCTTCCTCATAACTCTCTGCCTTATCCCATGCGTTCCAGGTTTTGGCATTCCAGGATAAACACTGCAGGACCGATCTAATCAGGGCTCTCTTCCCCTTCTGGTCCCTTAACTGTAAAAAATGTCAGGCTAACACCTTTACCTCTTTTCTCCTTTATGCAATTAGTGGCAAGGTCAGAGGCCAACACTGAGGAGGGCAGCCTCTTATTACCTTCCTGCTCTCCTGTCTCCTTTATACTTTCAGTCTCCCTCCAGGAGGCCTCTTCTACCTGGATAGATCACCTATTATACAAATCAAGTGTCCGGCTGCCTCGGTAGCTGATTGCTGCAACTTCAGCCCCAGGTAAGCTACTTCCAGCACTTGCAGCATTTCTTTCAGACCTTCTACTCTCTTAAAAGCATCTCCAGTTCACATGGTGAACCCCATCTCTCAAGTGGGATGCTGCTCTACACCACCTAGAAGCGGATTGCCTCCTGGTATTTCTTTTTTTTTTTTTAATTTATTTATTTATTTATTTATTTTTAACAAATCTAGACCCGTGTTCCCGTTCATTCCCCCACCCCGCCAGAGCTCATGCATTCTGCCAAACATGCTTTCCATCCCTTAGTCTTTCTCAATATTTTCCATGGGGAAGTTGACTGTTTTGAGCAGAAGTTCACTGTTTCAGTCAGTTCTTTGATGCAGTCTTTTCTGTTGTTGTTGTTGTTGTTTCCAAAATGCATTATGCCCAACTGCTTTGTACAAAAGCTCAGGGGGCCCTACACAAGAAATACTTACAACTGGGTAATTGGCACTAGCATCCACAGATGAGTGATACCATGCATCGTTTGTTTTTCTGGGACTGTGTTACTTCACTCAGCATGATGTCCTCTAGCTCCAGCCATTTTCCTGCAAAGCTCGTGATGTCGTCTTTCTTTACTGCTGCATAGAATTCCATTGTGTAGATGTACCACATTTTCTCTATCCACTCGTCAGTTGAGGGGCATTTAGGTTGGTTCCAGCTCCTTGCTATTGTGAAGAGAGCTGCAATAAACATGGCCGTGCATGTATCTCTGTGGTGGCGTAAGTCTTGAGGGTACATGCCCAGGAGTGGTATGGCTGGGTCAGGTGGCAAGTTCATTCCAAGTCTTCCAAGGGTTCTCCACACTGCTTTCCATAGTGGCTGTACGAGTTTACATTCCCACTAGCAGTGGATGAGTGTTCCCCTTTCCCCACAGCCTCCTGGTATTTCTCCCACTGACATCATCTGCCTCGGTGACTTCTCCTTAGTTACACATCCTAAAATGCACTCCACAATCCCTGTTGCTGCCACTACTCCCACCAGGCTTATTGGGATAGACCACCGTGCCAAAATTTCCTCTGCCCACATTCTTCCATCACTCAACTCTCCTTCCATTGCTGGTCTCTTTCCTCATACCAGAGGAATCTCCATTGCTCGTCCCAAATGCAATTGTGTCTAGCCTGATTAATTATGTCAATTGTTTCTGAAATTCCTTCTGGGAGGTATGTGAGTCCTTGGAGTCCTGCCTCCCCCTACTGTGGTCCCAAAGCCAAAGGGAGGAAGACTCTCTAAAGCACAATTTGAAAGAATCTGGCTAGTTTAATTGGGCTTGATGACAGAGCAGATGGTGAAAGATATATGTATAGGATTGTCAGTACCCCTTCCTCCCTCATGTCCATACAGGATTCTGACATGGACCCCAAGAGCTCTGTCCATGATGATGACATTAGGAGAGACTGCCTCTTAGTGATTTCTGTTTTAATGTTCTTACCCTCTCCCCCTTTTAGAACTAAAGCAGACTTACTGCTAACTCCTCAGCTTTCTCTTAGAAAGACAAAAGTCAAATTTATAATCCTGGGCAGCCAGGTGCCCCTACATATAAGAAAACATTTGCTGTCTAAAGTTAGTCTTTCTTGGACTCTCCATGCTACACAAAGCAGTCAGTCTATCAGAGGTAAGAGAGAATTTTAAGTTAAACCATTGTGAATTGATGGCAGAAAGCCACTGGTCACAGATGAAGCATTGCTTTCCAGATAGAGCAGTTACTGAATTCATGCACTGATGCCTCCAGTGACTGTTTCTGACTAGCTGTGTTATAGTACGTATTAGAAACAGAGGAAAAGATGTTTCATCTCCATTAGATCAAGCACTCATTCAGAAGCTATGCTTCAAGTATCCAACATATTCCAAGGTCAAATGGTATGACACAACCTGGAGTTTTTCTACTTTAAAGGCACGGTATATGGAGGCTTTTCTGATCAGATAGCAATTTGAAATTCCCCTGGAAAGTAAGAATGATTAGAGAAGAAAGACACAATTATATATGTACACACATATAATAAGTATTGGACGATAAGTATTAGATAAGTATTTCCATACACTCATTGTTCTCCTCCTATTAGCACAGAACTTACCCCTTGAGATAATGTTGTTGATGATAAAATAGTGGTAGGATTGGTGTGGTCATCACTGAAGTGACAGTAATGACAAGGATGATTACAGAAACTTAGGTATTAAAATTCCCATGGAGGAATAGACCATGTCTATTTTTTGCTGTTTTATCTGCAGCATCTATCAACATGCCAGACACAACATTGATATTCAATAAATGTTTGTTGAATGAACAGAAGCATGAATGAAAGATGATGGTAATGACTAGGAGTGGTTCAATTCAATTGAGTTGATGATAGTATATTATCTTCCTCAAAACTAGAGACTGTCAATTTTTGTCTGCTTCAATTGCTTTTAAGGAAATGAACCATTCCAGTGATACCGTATCTCAGACAATTAATTTTCACCCTATTCTGTTGAGCATTATCACCCTAGTATTTAGCACATTGTTAATTATCACTTTGTAACCATTTGTAAAGTGTGAAAAAGCCTGCTGCACAGACTCTTTTTTCACTAATTGTGGTTCTCTCCAACATAAAGCAATGACAAGCAGAAAATAAAGCATTTATGGTAACATACCTAAAATAAGTGGGTTGCAAATTTCCTCTTTTGGAAAGAAATGCCAGTAATTTCTCTCCATGTACTGTTAAAAGACATAAAGGGTATTTTGAAGAATATGGACAGCTCCATTGAAAAATCCACAATATTTTTTTTTATTGTGGGGGGACTAAAGAGAAAAAAGCAAGATAGGTCAAAAGGATGATCTTCATTATGTGTAAACAAGGTATGTCCCAATTGATTATGAAAACATTTTTTCTGAATTTATTATTTCATTTTTATAACCTTTGGGTGTATTTTTGTTAAGGACAAAGAAACATGAACTGATAAAAAACAAGCTAGGTGCCCTGATATTTCACCATATTCCAATCTATGGATTATGTCCTTAGAAACATGAAATGATAACCAACAAGCTAGGTGCCCTGATATTTCACCATATTCCAATCTAAGGATTATGTCCTTAGAAACATGAAATGATAACAAACAAGCTAGTTGCCCTGATATTTCACCATATTCCAATCTACGGATTATGTCCTTAGAAACATGAAATGATAACCAACAAGCTAGGTGCCCTGATATTTCACCATATTCCAATCTATGGATTATGTCCTTAGAAACATGAAATGATAACCAACAAGCTAGCTGCCCTGATATTTCACCATATTCCAATCTAAGGATTATGTCCTTAGAAACATGAAATGATAACCAACAAGCTAGGCGCCCTGGTATTTCACCACATTCCAATCTATGGATTATGTCCTTCTATGTTCAGTGCTTCACAAGTCCTAACTTGATTATGTGGCCACATACCTACATCAGAATGACACTGATATGTAAGGCTGCAGAGTAGAAGCTTCAAAATCAAGACTATGTACAGGATTCAGATCTGAGTGATGCAATGTCTGGGTGACACTGGAAAAATTACATAAATAATCTTATCCTAAATTGGGAACTTGTAGAAATCATCAAATTCAATAAAGTACACCCGCCAGGGTGTTTGTATTCATTAGATAGAATCTATATCTGTCTTTTTCTATATAAATGACACAAAGCCATTTCAGAGTAATTGTTAAGTAATATGGTGGAACTAATTCATTAACTACCCAAATAAGCTCTTAACTTACTATCCTTTACACCTACTGTCAGCTCAATTTAAATAATGATTTTTTTCCTAGGCACACTAATACATATATATATATATATATATATATATATATATGTATGTCATGCCAATAGTTTATAGTTGGTGATTGGATATGATACAACAATCATTTTTCTGTTCTTTTTGAGACAGTGTCTCCCTGTATCCCCAACTGGCTTGAAACTAGCTATGTAGACCAGACTGGTCTTGATCTCACAGAGATTTACCTGCCTTTGCCTTCTGAGGCCTGTGGATTAAAGGCATGTACCACTATACCTGGCAACACCAATAATTTTTAATAAGCTTTTCTAAAACAAGTAAAAAGAAAGTTGTAAAAATAATGTTATTTTATGTACGGAATTATTGCATGCAATTACAGAACTATGAATACATTTCTTATGTTTACATCATGTAAGCTATTACACAATAGTGTGTGTACTGTATTACTTTTACATTTACCTCAGTCAGCTCCTCCGTCAATGCTCTGTTCTCTCACGCCTTTCACTTCTCCCAGCAGTGCTGACTTCTCTTCTACTCTCTCATGCCATGATGTATATACGGAAAGAGCCAAACCTTGTTCATTGATCATGCATATCAATATATTGCAAAGAAAACAACTTATGAGGTTAAAGAACAGACAATCTAAAGAGTTCAGGCAGAAATCTCGAACTAACAACAATACATTTGAAAAAGTATATGCTCACTTATAATGATTTCTGTTTTTTCCTTTTTTTTTATTGATGTTTTGTGTATTTCATACATCATTTTCCAATTCAGTTCAGGCATATATCCCCTTCCCTTCCCCTCACCCCACCCCTACACATCACCAGATCATGCATTCTGCCGTAAGTTTTTCTGCATCTTTCTCTGCTGTTTTGTTTTGTTTTGTTTTCATTTTTTTTTAACAATAAGTGATCTTTGGAGTTCCGCCTCCTTCATGTAAACCAATTTGCAGCAGTTGTGCACAACCCACCGGCAGCTCATGGGTCCCCCATCCGCGAGGGGGGCCTTTGTATGTTCAATCAAGTTGTCAAAATGAGTGTCCGACTACTTGTTTGTGTTTCACCATTCACCCAATCGCAGCCCTTACATTCTACCTCGCCCCTTCTTCGCTCGATGTGTCCCAGCTTGAGTGTGGGCACAGCAGTGGATTCGAGAGCTCTCTCCGGAGCTGGCTGTCTTGGTGATCTCAGTCCTGCTCGCGCATCTTCCCGAGGGCTGACAAATAAGACAGCACAGAACATAACAACCCGGTATATTCGTGTTGGTTTTGTTTGTTGGTGTACTGCTACAGCCCAGAGGGGGTGCTTAAAATAAAAAATTCACTCTTCTGGTTATAGCGTATGAACCTAGACCTATGTTAGTGTATTTACGCATATCATTGCCTCTCTTGAACGTCCAACTATAAGTAGAGAAGTAAGACATAAGCTATGATGCATTCAGCCGATATTATAGGTATATGTTTCACCAGTACTCAGTGTTTGGTAGTTACTTGGTATGACACGAGGTTTGATGGTATGTTAATTCATGATGAACTTTTTCTGTTAAGTAGGCAGGGTCTTCGTGTGGTTTATAGCATCTCCACACCATTAAGGTGTAAGTTGGGCATCAGCCGTGGGTTATTCCTCCAAGGAGAGGCTAAAGCCAATAAGATTTGAGATATACAGACATATGGCTGCCACTGCTGCACATATTTTCCAGACAGAAGAGGTGTAGCTGGTGCTGACGGAGGAGTCTTGCTTGACTCAAGGAGCCTATATTTGCTTTATTGGTTTAGTGGTCCAACCTAAGTAAAAGTTGGGTAGGGAAGACAACAGAGGGTGTGGATGGGAGATGAAGTTTCGTAGGAGATGAGGTTTTGAGACAGCCATCAGAGGAGGCTTTCTAGAGCTGGATATGGGGGAGAACAGATAGAACCTCAGATAGGGTTAGGAAATAAGATCTTGGGAAGCTTCCAGGTTGAACCTTATGAACTTTTGTGTGGATTAGAAATAGTATAGTAAGCTGGGCGTGGTGGCAAATGCCTTTAACCCTAGCACTGGGGAGGCAGAGGCAGGCAGAACTGTGTGAGTTCAAGGCCAGCTTGGTCTACACAGAGAGCTTCAGGTCAGCTGGGACTAAAGGAAGCCTGTCTCAAAAAAAAACCAAAAAAAAAAAAAAAAAAAAAAAAAAAAAAAAAAAAAAAAGGAATAAATCTAACAACTACAATGTAATACATTACTGAGATAAGCCTTACATTTCCTTGTGAAGCATGTATGTAATGCAAGAATAAAGAGGGTTATATTGGTCTTTTAAAAACAGGGTCTCGGGCTGGAGAGATGGCCTAGCGGTTAAGAGCGCCGACAGCTCTTACAGAGTACCCGGGTTCGATCCCCAGCACCCACATGGCGGCCGAGAACCGTCTGAGACTCCAATTCCAGAACTCCAGTTCCAGGGGAATCTGACACCCTCTCTGACCTCCGCGGCATTGCACACAGACTTGCATGCAGACAGTACATTCATACACATACAGAAATAAATAAATTAAAAAAAAAAAAAACAGGGTCTCCCTGTAGCCCCATCTGGCCTGGAACTCAGTAGGAATACCAAGCTGGACTCAGTCTTACAGAGATTTCCCCTCCTCTGCCTCCCAAAAGCTGGGATTAGAGGCATGTGCCTCCGTGACCAGTGAAACAGACCATTTTTGTTGCGCTCACAATGTAGCCAAGAGAGTTATCAAACCTGGTGATAACAAGCCATCAGTACAGGACAGAAGAACCTGTGTGAGCCTAAAAAGGGGCACTTGGTAGAAGTGAGGATGCCATGGTGACAACAACCAAGACCTACTGATTCTTTTTTGGTTCCACAAAGAATCAGCTATCCTGATACCAAAATGACAGTATACAGGATTTGTACACTTATTGCATTATATTAGCTTACAGTGACTAGAATACTCAGTAATACCAGGGGATTTTTCTCTTTTTTTCTCTGTGCATGCATGTGTGCGTGTGCATTCACATGCATGTAGATGCACATGTGGGAGTTTAAGTAGAGGTGGAGGCCAGTGGTTGACACTGGTGTCTTCGTGGCCTTCCACTTTACTGACACAGGGTCTCTCAATAAACTCAGATCTTACATTAGGCTAGTTAGTGAGCTTACCCCAAGGATCTCCTGTTTGTACCACCTCAGAACTGGGTTCCAGGGCAGATCCCTTACCCATCCAGCCTTTATGCAGGTCCTAGTGATCCAAATGCTAATCCTCAATCTTGTATAGTACGATCTTTATCTAATAAGGTATGTTCCTAAACTCTACAGGATTTAAAACATACATTTATAGTTCGCTTTTGAACAAAGATGATTACCTTGAATCCATGCCTTCTGAATTTATGTAAAAAGTAATTGATTGATCTAAAGTAAATATATTCACTTAGGCTTATATTTTGGGCACTGATAAAAAAGTTTAGACATTGTTACTCTTATTCTGAGAAGGAGAAAAAGATGAACATATGAAACAAGGAACTACTTTTAAAATCATTCATCAGAGAATTGCAGAGTTGTATTCTGAGACAAAACTGTCACATCAAATTCTGGAGTGGAAGGTAAATCCAGAGAATAATGGTCAAGTCTTGATCACCAATAGCAGAAAACACCAGAGTGGTGAGCTAATGGGTAGACTTCATGGTAAGTTTGATAAGTGGTGGAACACAAGAATAAGCAGGTCATGGGGATGCAATGGAATTTCCAGGATCACTGTATTTCTGAAGGTTTATATCCATGCTGGAAAATATTATATTCAAATACTGCATGAGGTTCTTTTGCCAGATATCTGAGTCTGTCAGTTTGTTCTGGTATGTGAATGAGAAGAGTAATCAATATTATTAAATATTCTCAAAGTATTCTTTCTATGAGATACTTTGAGTTCAAGGAAGACTTTATCGATGTTTTTTTTTATTTTATTTTTTATTTTATTTAATGTTGGGAAAGGAAATCTACCCAGCTACACCCAACTCTAGCTTTCTTCTTAGAACAAGAACCAAGAAACTTTGTGAACATCCCCATCCTGTGAAACCAACTACTAAATCAATTACTAAAAAGCTGTCATCTGGTGATGTAAGAATGCATGACTCCTCCAAAGTTCATAGCTGTTCTATCAGAAATCCTGTATAGGGTGAGTAGCTATTTAGTGAAAAGGCTGCAGGACACAGACTTTGTATGAGAATCACTGGGGATAGATCCAGTGTAAGAGGGGAAACAGAAAGGAGGACACTGGAGCACTTCGCAGCTTCTGGGACCTAAGGATCCAGCACCTTTAAAGACATCCCAGTGCTGGCAACATCAAATTATCACAGTAACAAAAGATTGTGCCTTAGCTTACAACATCTGACACGCCACATGTAGTATGTAGGGAAATTTTGACAAACAGGACAGCAAAAATCAACAAAACAATCATCAAATACAAACTCGGAGCTGACACTGAGTTGAAATATCAGATGGAGATTTTTAAATAGCTGTACTTAATATTTTCAGGGATCTGGTGGAAAAGTAGGCAGCATACAAGAACAGATGGTTGATGTGAGCACAGAGATGGGGTTGCTAGAAATGATCAAAAAGAAAATGATAGAAATAAAAGCCACTTTAACAGAAAGAAATTGTCCCAGCAGTTCATCAGAGTGGACATAGGAGGAATCTGTAGCTTAAAGACAGATCAATTTCCCACATGAAATTTATTGTTAAAAATAATGAAAAACCAAATAACCTATAAAAAGCTCAGAATATGTACCCAAACACTAGGACTGTTTCAAAACAGCAGCAAGATATTAAAATATACATTTATTTGGGAGAAGAAATATGTAAAGAAAATAATGGAGACGAAATCTATGACTAGGAATTTTGAAAATTAATGAATACACTGAAAAATTATGTAATGGAATGTCAGAAAACACTAAGTAGGAAAAAAACTACAGCATAGCAAAAAACATACATGCTGGAAAATATTATATTCAAATTACTAAAATAATAAGTTTTAAGGAAGTCACAAGGGCGTGGAAAGTCTGCTTTAGTTCCAAGGAAGTAGGATAGAAATCAAATCAATTTTCCCAACAGACATTGGATGAAGAAAACTGAGTCTAATATTTAAAGTACTGAAAGAAAAAAATACAGTGGCAAAATAAAATTTATTCTCAATGAAACCGTGTTTTCAAAACAAAGGATGGCCCACCGTGGTAGTTCCAGCACTGGAGACATGGGCAGCTGAAACTTTGTGAGTTCAAGGTCAGCCTTGTCTATGTAGTAAGATGAAAGTCAGCCCCATCCACATAATGAGACTCTGTCTAACAATGAAAAAAGAAAGAAAAATGATAGGTTACAAAGTCAAGCTATCATATACCTGTAATACTAACACTTGAGAAATTGAGGGAGGAAGACTGAGATATCAAGACTAGCCAAGACTATATAATAAGTTCACATCAAACTTGAGGTACAAGGCAATATATTATCAAATAAATAAGTAAAGCAAATAAAAATTAAACAAACAAAACCAAGAGATCGTTGTTATCACCCATAGACACATTCATAAGAATTTGTGCATATGTCCACATGAATGCAGGTGCCCACTGAGGCTAGAAGAGGGCACTGAATCTCGAAGCTGTAGTTACAGGTGTTTGTGAGCAGCTATGTAGATGCTAGGAACAGAACAAGGGTCTTCTGCAAGAGCAGAAAGTCCTCTTAAGCACTGAGCCATCTCTCCAGTTCCAATGTAAAAACTTTATATGTCTGTTTTGTAAGCTGTGTTTTGATTCTCTCTCCTGTCATATTGTACACTTTTGAATCCAGAGTCAGCTCTCTAATATAGACTGTGCATTCACAGTGTAAGCCCAGACTTGTATATAACGTGATCTTGATAACTGGGCTTCCTGTATCCTTAACCCAGACATTTGTAAAACACAGATCAGGAGCCAGCCTTGTGCTATACTACTGGAGACCTCCTTCTGGGTTCACAAGAGTCTAATCATCCATTATTTAGGATAGCCAGTCACAAAAACAATAATCTGTATAACTGCTTTCTCACTGATCTCACACGTCTCCACTATATGTATGATGATTTAATGGCTTAATAAAAATTGAGGTTTCATCTAAAAAAAGAATACTTCATGATTGAGACAAAAGGACATAGGTCAGAAAACTCAATTTATATGAAGAAAGGATAAAAACATCAGAGAAGGAAAAAAGGTAGCTTTTTACAGTCTTAATTTAGCTAAAATATAAATGATGCCCTCAGTTCACAGTAGCAATGCATTAGATGATTATAGCTCACAATGAAAAAAAAAGAATGTTAATACAGTCCTAATGTACTGGAGAAAAGGACTAGGGATATCCATAAGCATGCCAAGCATGATGCAGTGGGCTGTAGCACTGTGTAAAAATAGAATCAGATTAGCCAGGCATGGTGGCGCACGCCTTTAATCCTAGCACTCGGGAGGCAGAGGCAGGCGGATCTTTGTGAGTTCAAGGCCAGCCTGGTCTACAGAGTGAGTTCCAGGACAGCTGGGGCTACAGGGAGACCCTGTCTCAAAAAGACAAAAAAAAAAAAATTAACTGGCATGAATAGTGAGACCCTGTTTAAAAACAAACGAGTAAACACACAAACCTTATTATAAATATATTTCATGTATGAAGACAAGAAATAAGGCAGAAAATACTCCAACCTGATTATGTGGAGGAAGAGAAAAAGGGGAAAAAAGCAATACCAATTGATATAAAATTATGGAAGATACTACTCTAACTATATGAAATACATAGCCTTAAATCATAATGAAAATACACAGCCACTGTGGTAGTTTGGTAGTTTGAGTGAAAGAGTCCCCCATAGACTCTAAGTATTTAAACACTTTGTCAGTTGGTGGTAGTATTTGCATAGGTTCAGGAGTTGTGGCCTTGTTGGAGAAACCATGTTACAGGGGTTGGGCTCTGGGAATTCACAGCCACAGCCCACGCCTCACTGGCAGCTTTGTTCCCTCTGCTTCCCGAGGCTGCGTGAAGCTGTGAGCACTCAGCTTTCTCCTCTGCATCCTTTGTGACTATGTTTCCTTCCATGATACGCTCTTATCCTGAAACCATAAGCCAAATTTTCTCTTCTTTCTATAAGTTGCCTAGATCATGGTGCTTTATCACAGCAACAGAAAATTAACTAAAGCACCAATGAAATCTGGATATAGCAGAATGTGCCTATAATTTTAGCACTTGGAAGGCTGGGGCACGGGCATTGAATGCTCAAGGCCAGTTTATGCCACATAGCAAGACTTACCTCTCTCATCATGTACAAAAATCAACTCCAAATGGATCAAAGACCTCAATGTGAAACCTGAAACTCTGAAAATGATAGAAGAAAACTTTGGTAGTACCCTACAAGACATAAGCATAGGAAAAGACTTTATAAATCAGACAGCAGCTGCACAAACAATAAGGTCAACAATTGACAAATGGGACCTTATTAAACTCAAGAGCTTCTGTACAGCAAAAGAAACTATCAAAGAAGTGAAGAGAAAACCCACAGAGTGGGAAGAAATCTTCACCAGTGATACACCTGATAGAGCGTTAATATCCAACATGTGTAAACTACTCAAAGAACAAAGGAGGAAGAAAATAAATGAGCTACTCAAAAGACGGAATAGAGAGCTGAACAGAGACTTCACAAATGAAGAAGTAAAGATGGCTGAGAAACATCTTAAAAAGTGTTCAGCATTGCTAATAAGGAAATGCAAATTAAAACTACCTTAACATTTCATCTTACTCCAGTAAGACTAGCTATCATTCAGAAAACAAAGGTACCAAATTCTGGAGAGGTTGTGGGGAAAGGGGAACACTCATCCACTTCTGGTGGGTATGCAAACTAGTGCAACCCCTATGGAAAGCAGTGTGGAGAACTCTCAAGAAACTGAAAATGAACCTACCACCTGACCCAGTCATACCACTCCTGGGTATATACCCACAAGATACATACACAACCATGTTTATTGCAGCTCTCTTGACAATAGCAAAGAGCTGGAAGCAACTCAAGTGTCCCTCAACTGATGAGTGGATAGAGAAAATGTGGTACATCTACACAATGAAGTTCTATGCAGCAGTAAAGAAAGATGACATCATGAACTTTGCAGGTAAATGGATGGAACTTGAAGCCATTATGCTAAGTGAAATAACACAGTCCCAGAAAAAAACAAATGATGAATGGTATCTGTCATTTGTGGATGCTAGCACCAAACTCCTAGTTGAAAGGCAAGCTGAGAAAAGTTAATGTTATATTTCTTTTTATCTGAAGGCAACTATGCTGTTATAATGTGAATTCTTTAATGAGCTTTACAATTAACTGACCACTTATTTTCACACTTTGTAATTGTGCTATATGTATGGAAGTTATGTATTCATATATTATAGTAATATAAAATTAAAGGGAAAATGTGAACTACTAAACATATTTTGGAATTAGCATATATTTTATTTTCAAATTTCATAATTTGGGTATATATGTGATGTATATATAGACATACTTTGGAACAATACAAATATTAGGGAACAACAATGACAAAAAGAACTGACTGAGACAGTTAACTTCTGCCCAAACAATAAACCTCTGCAGAGAAAAATTTTTAAAAAGACTGAGAAAAGATGCAAGACATGTATGGCAGAATGGATGAACTGGGGTGGGGGACATGGAAAAGGGAGTGTGTCTAAATTGGACTGAGAAATGATGTGTGAAACACACAAAACACCAATAAAAATATTTTATTTAAAAAATGAATACTGCCTGAGTGAATGGAAAACTTTCAATAGGTACGTATGATCCATAAAAAGCAATTTCAGTTATCGAGTTATGTAGGCTAAAAAAGTGACTGATGGAAAATGATATGCTATACTTTTAATTAATTTTAACAAAATTAATTTAGAATGCTAAGTTAATATCATAGAAAGTGGCTTTGTAAAAGAAAACTTGAGGTAAAGGTGAGAATTAAATACTACAAGGAGTAAATTGTCCATAAAGCAAAATGATCTTAAGATGTGCACATGCCAGGCTGGAGAGATAGCCTAGCGGTTAAGAGCACCGACGCTCTTGCAGAGGACCCAGGTTCGATCCCCAGCACCCACATGGCAGCTAAGAACCATCTGTAACTCCAATTCTAGGAGAACTCCAGTTCCAGGAGAATCTGAGACCCTCTTCTGACCTCCGCGGCATTGCACGACACAGGTGCACAGACCTGCATGCAGACAATACATTCATACACATGCAAAAATAAATAATAAAAAAATTTTTTAAAAAGATGTGCACATGCCTAAAAACAGGGCATCAACTCACAAGAAATAAAGGCATATAGCACTGCAAAGCCAAACAGATGCATTTACTACCCTANATATGGAGGCTTTTCTGATCAGATAGCAATTTGAAATTCCCCTGGAAAGTAAGAATGATTAGAGAAGAAAGACACAATTATATATGTACACACATATAATAAGTATTGGACGATAAGTATTAGATAAGTATTTCCATACACTCATTGTTCTCCTCCTATTAGCACAGAACTTACCCCTTGAGATAATGTTGTTGATGATAAAATAGTGGTAGGATTGGTGTGGTCATCACTGAAGTGACAGTAATGACAAGGATGATTACAGAAACTTAGGTATTAAAATTCCCATGGAGGAATAGACCATGTCTATTTTTTGCTGTTTTATCTGCAGCATCTATCAACATGCCAGACACAACATTGATATTCATATGTTTTGTTTGAATTAACAAAGCATGATGAAAGATGATGGTAATGACTAGGAGTGGTTCAATTCAATTGAGTTGATGATAGTATATTATCTTCCTCAAAACTAGAGACTGTCAATTTTTTTTTGGCTTCAATTGCTTTTAATGGAATGAACCATTCCCAGTGATAACCGTATCTCGAGGCAATTAATTTTTCAACCCTATTCTGTGTTGAGCATTATCACCCTAGTATTTAGCACATTGTTAATTATCACTTTGTAACCATTTGTAAAGTGTGAAAAAGCCTGCTGCACAGACTCTTTTTTCACTAATTGTGGTTCTCTCCAACATAAAGCAATGACAAGCAGAAAATAAAGCATTTATGGTAACATACCTAAAATAAGTGGGTTGCAAATTTCCTCTTTTGGAAAGAAATGCCAGTAATTTCTCTCCATGTACTGTTAAAAGAACAAAAGGGTAGTTTGAAGAATTGGACACTCCATTGAAAAATCCCAACAATATTTTTTTTTATGTGGGGACAAAGAGAAAAAGCCAAGAAATAGGTCAAAAGGATGACCTTCATTATGTGGAAACAAGGTAATGTCCCAATTGATGTTATTAAAAAAAAAAAAAAAAAAAAAAAAAAAATATGAATACATTTTTTCTGTAATTTATTATTTCATTTTTATAACCTTTGGGTGTATTTTTGTTAAGGACAAAGAAACATGAACTGATAAAAAACAAGCTAGGTGCCCTGATATTTCACCATATTCCAATCTATGGATTATGTCCTTAGAAACATGAAATGATAACAAACAAGCTAGGTGCCCTGATATTTCACCATATTCCAATCTAAGGATTATGTCCTTAGAAACATGAAATGATAACAAACAAGCTAGTTGCCCTGATATTTCACCATATTCCAATCTACGGATTATGTCCTTAGAAACATGAAATGATAACCAACAAGCTAGGTGCCCTGATATTTCACCATATTCCAATCTATGGATTATGTCCTTAGAAACATGAAATGATAACCAACAAGCTAGCTGCCCTGATATTTCACCATATTCCAATCTAAGGATTATGTCCTTAGAAACATGAAATGATAACCAACAAGCTAGGCGCCCTGGTATTTCACCACATTCCAATCTATGGATTATGTCCTTCTATGTTCAGTGCTTCACAAGTCCTAACTTGATTATGTGGCCACATACCTACATCAGAATGACACTGTTGTGTAAGGCTGCAAAGTAGAAGCTTCAAAATCAAGACTATGTACAGGATTCAGATCTGAGTGTTGCAATGTCTGGGTGACACTGGAAAAATTACATAAATAATCTTATCCTAAATTGGGAACTTGTAGAAATCATCAAATTCAATAAAGTACACCCGCCAGGGTGTTTGTATTCATTAGATAGAATCTATATCTGCCTTTTTCTATATAAATGACACAAAGCCATTTCAGAGTAATTGTTAAGTAATATGGTGGAACTAATTCATTAACTACCCAAATAAGCTCTTAACTTACTATCCTTTACACCTACTGTCAGCTCAATTTAAATAATGATTTTTTTCCTAGGCACACTAATACATAATTAGTAAATAAATTATATATATAAAAAGAAATATATATATATAATATATATATATGTATGTCATGCCAATAGTTTATAGTTGGTGATTGGATATGATACAACAATCATTTTTCTGTTCTTTTATTCGCCAGATCTCCCGGTTCCCCCGACCTGGCTGGACCCTCAGCTCTAGGTAAACCAGACTGGTCTTGATCTCCCAGAGATTTACCTGCCTTCCTTTCTGCGGCCCGGGGATTAAAGGCATGTACCACTATACCTGGCAACACCAATAATTTTTAATAAGCGGTTTCTAAAACAAGTAAAAGAAATTGTAAATAAGGTTATTTTTTGTACGGAAGGATTGCATGCAATTACAAACTAATGAATACAGTTCTTATGTTTTAGCAATGTAAGCCTATACACAATAGTGTGGGTAAACTGTATTACTTTTACATTTACCTCAGTCAGCTCCTCCGTCAATGCTCTGTTCTCTCACGCCTTTCACTTCTCCCAGCAGTGCTGACTTCTCTTCTACTCTCTCATGCCATGATGTATATACGGAAAGAGCCAAACCTTGTTCATTGATCATGCATATCAATATATTGCAAAGAAAACAACTTATGAGGTTAAAGAACAGACAATCTAAAGAGTTCAGGCAGAAATCTCGAACTAACAACAATACATTTGAAAAAGTATATGCTCGCTTATAATGAATTGCTTTTTTTTTCCTTTTTTTTTAGTGAGTTTTGGTGTATTGCATACATCATTTTCCAATTCCCAGGTCAGCATATATCCCCTTCCCTTCCCCGCACCCCAACCCTACCACCCATTCCCAGATCATGCATTCTGTTCTTTCTGCCGACGTTTTCTGCATCTTTCTCATGCTGTTTTGGTTTTGTGTTTTTTTTTTCATTTTTTTTAACAATAAGTGGAAAGCTTTGAGTTAGCATCTTCCATGTAAACCAATTTGGGAGCAGTTGTGGCCAAACCCACACAGCTCTGGTGCTCCCCATCCAGCAGGGGGGCGTTGTAATGTTCAATCAAGTTGATTACAAATGAGTGTCCAATCTAATTGTTGTAGTTTCACCATTACACCCCAATCCTGTAGCCCTTACATTTACCTCGCCCCTCTTCCGCAGATTGTTCCTAGGCTTGATAGAAGGGGCACAGGTGATGAGAAGCAAAACACGACTTTCTATTTCCTGGAGCTGATGTGCTTGGTCCCTAGTCAGTTTCTTGCGGTTTCTCTTTCAATGGGCTGCCAGCTGTCAGAGCATAACCTTTCGGTCCTACTAATAAAGCACATGCAATTAGATATTAGGTATTTAAACGTATAATATATAGCCTTTTGAATCCTACTAAATGAAAGTAAACACAAGTTAGATATATAGGTATGTTTAAACAGTACTAAGTGTTATGGTAGGTTACTTAGTATAGACACGGATGTTTTGATGGTATGTTACTTCAATGACTTAACATTTTCATTCTGTTCCGTCGGACAGGGTCTTCGTGTGGTTTATAAAGCAATCGTCTCCTACCCATTAGAGGATGTAAGTTGTGGCATCAGCCGTGGGGTTTCTTCCTCCAAGGAGAGCGCTAAGAGCCAATTAGATTTGAGATATAGACATATGGCTGCCACTGCGGCACAGTACTTCCAGACAGAAGGTGGTGTAGCTGGTGCTGACGAGGAGTCTTGCTTGACTCAAGGAGACCTATATTTGCTTATTGGTTAGTGGTCCAACCTAAGTAAAAGTTGGGTAGGGAAGACAACAGAGGGTGTGGATGGGAGATGAAGTTTCGTAGGAGATGAGGTTTTGAGACAGCCATCAGAGGAGGCTTTCTAGAGCTGGATATGGGGGAGAACAGATAGAACCTCAGATAGGGTTAGGAAATAAGATCTTGGGAAGCTTCCAGGTTGAACCTTATGAACTTTTGTGTGGATTAGAAATAGTCTGTAACTGGGCGTGGTGCAAATGCCTTTAATCCGAGCACTCTGGGGGCAGAGGCAAGCAGACCTCTGAGTCAAGGCACACTTTGGTCTACACAGAGAGCTTCAGGTCAGCTTGGGAACTAAAAGGAAGCCCTGTCTCAAAAAAAAAAAATCCACCAAAAAAAAAAAAAAAAAAAAAAAAAAAAAAAAAAAAAAAGAACTAGAATCGTAAAAACTACAATGTAAGAAGTTACTGAGATAAGCCCTTACATTTTCCTTGTGGGAAGCATGTATGTAATAGCAAGAATAAAGAGGGTATATTGGTTCGTTGTTTAAAAACAGGGTCTCGGCTGGAGAGATGGCCTAGCTGTTGAAGAGCGCCGACAGCTTCTTACAGAGTACCCGGGTTCGATCCCCCAGCACCCACAGGGCGGCGAGAACCGTCTGAGACTCCAATTCAGAACTCCAGTTCCCAGGGGAATCTGACACCCTCGCTGACCCTCCGCGGCATTGCACACAGACGTGCAGACAGACAGTACATTTCATACACAGACAGAAAATAAAAATAATTAAAAAAAAAAAAAAAAAACAGGGGGTCTCCCTGTAGCCCCATCTGGCCTGGAACGCAGTAGGATACCAAGCTGGACTCAGCGTAACATAGATTTCCCCTCCTCTGCCGCCCAAAAGCTGGGATTAGAGGCATGTGCCTCCGTGACCAGTGAAACAGACCATTTTTGTTGCGCTCACAATGTAGCCAAGAGAGTTATCAAACCTGGTGATAACATGCCATCAGTACAGGACAGAAGAACCTGTGTGAGCCTAAAAAGGGGCACTTGGTAGAAGTGAGGATGCCATGGTGACAACAACCAAGACCTACTGATTCTTTTTTGGTTCCACAAAGAATCAGCTATCCTGATACCAAAATGACAGTATACAGGATTTGTACACTTATTGCATTATATTAGCTTACAGTGACTAGAATACTCAGTAATACAAGGGGATTTTTTCTCCGCTTTTTCTCGTGCATGCCATGTGTGTGTGCATTCACATGCATGTAGATGCACATGTGGGAGTTTAAGTAGAGGTGGAGGCCAGTGGTTGACACTGGTGTCTTCGTGCCTTCCACTTTAACGAGACACAGGGGTCGCTAATAAACTCAGATCTTACATTAGGCTAGTTAGTGAGCTTACCCCAAGGATCTCCTGTTTGTACCACCTCAGAACTGGGTTCCAGGGCAGATCCCTTACCCATCCAGCCTTTATGCAGGTCCTAGTGATCCAAATGCTAATCCTCAATCTTGTATAGTAAGATCTTTATCTAATAAGGTATGTTCCTAAACTCTACAGGATTTAAAACATACATGTAGAGTCGCCGCGTTTTGGAACAAAGATGATTAACTGAAATGCCATGCCTTCTGAATTGATGTAAAAAGATTGATTGGATCTAAAGTAAATATATCACTTAGGGCTTATATTTTGGGCACTGATAAAAAGTTTAGACTTGTTAATCTTATTCTGAGAAGGAGAAAAAGATGAACAATATGAAACAAGGACTACTTTAAAATCCATTCATCAAGAATTGCAGAGTTGTATTCTGAGACAAAAACTAGTCACATCAATTCTGGAGTGGAAGGTAAATCCAGAGAATAATGGTCAAGTCTTGATCACCAATAGCAGAAAACACCAGAGTGGTGAGCTAATGGGTAGACTTCATGGTAAGTTTGATAAGTGGTGGAACACAAGAATAAGCAGGTCATGGGGATGCAATGGAATTTCCAGGATCACTGTATTTCTGAAGGTTTATATCCATGCTGGAAAATATTATATTCAAATACTGCATGAGGTTCTTTTGCCAGATATCTGAGTCTGTCAGTTTGTTCTGGTATGTGAATGAGAAGAGTAATCAATATTATTAAATATTCTCAAAGTATTCTTTCTATGAGATACTTTGAGTTCAAGGAAGACTTTATCGATGTTTTTTTTATTTTATTTTTTTATTATTTATTCAATGGTTGTGAAAGTGAACATCTACCCAGCTACACCCAACTCTAGCTTTCTTCTTAGAACAAGAACCAAGAAAAGGAACTTGTGAACATCCCCATCCTGTGAACACCAACTACTAAATCAATATACTAAAAAGCTGTCACTGGTGATGTAAGAATGCATGACTCCTCCAAAGTTCATAGCTGTTCTACCAGAAATCCTGTATAGGGTGAGTAGCTATTTAGTGAAAAGGCTGCAGGACACAGACTTTGTATGAGAATCACTGGGGATAGATCCAGTGTAAGAGGGGAAACAGAAAGGAGGACACTGGAGCACTTCGCAGCTTCTGGGACCTAAGGATCCAGCACCTTTAAAGACATCCCAGTGCTGGCAACATCAAATTATCACAGTAACAAAAGATTGTGCCTTAGCTTACAACATCTGACACACCCCATCTAGTATGTAGGGAAATTTTGACAAATCAGGACGCAAAAATCAACAAAACAATCATCAAATACAAACTCGGAGCTGACACGAGAGTTGAAATACAATGGAGATTTTTAAATAGCTGTACTTAATATTTTCAGGGATCTGGTGGAAAAGTAGGCAGCATACAAGAACAGATGGTTGATGTGAGCCAGGGATGGGGTTGCTAGAAATGATCAAAAAGAAAATGATAGAAAGTAAAGCCACTTTAACAGAAAGAAATTGTCCCCAGCAGTTCATCAAGAGTGGACATAGGAGGAAGGTAGCTTAAATGACAGATAATTTCCCACATGAAATTTGTTAGTTAAAATAATGAAAAACCAAATAACCTATAAAAAGCTCAGAATATGTACCCAAACACTAGGACTGTTTCAAAACAGCAGCAAGATATTAAAATATACATTTTATTGGGAGAAGAAATATGTAAAGAAAATAATGGAGACGAAATCTATGACTAGGAATTTTGAAAATTAATGAATACACTGAAAAATTATGTAATGGAATGTCAAAAACAACTAAGTAGGAAAAAAACTACAGCAATAGCAAAAAACATACATGCTGGAAAATATTATATTCAAATTACTAAAATAATAAGTTTTAAGGAAGTCACAAGGGCGTGGAAAGTCTGCTTTAGTTCCAAGGAAGTAGGATAGAAATCAAATCAATTTTCCCAACAGACATTGGATGAAGAAAACTGAGTCTAATATTAAAGTACTAAAAGAAAAAAAATACAGTGGCAAAATAAAATTTATCTCAATGAAACCGGGTTTTTTTCAAAACAAAGGATGGCCCACCGTGGTAGTTCCAGCACTGGAGACATGGGCAGTGAAACTTTGTGAGTTCAAGTCAGCCTTGTCTAGGTAGTAAGATGAAAGCTCCCCATCAACATAATGGAGATCTGTCTAACAATGAAAAAAAGAAAGAAAATGATAGGTTACAAAGTCAAGCACATTATCCTGTAATACTAACACTTGAGAAATTGAGGGAGGAAGACTGAGATATCAAGACTAGCCAAGACTATATAATAAGTTCACATCAAACTTGAGGTACAAGGCAATATATTATCAAATAAATAGTAAAGCAAATAAAAATTAAACAAACAAAACCAAGAGATCGTTGTTATCACCCATAGACACATTCATAAGAATTTGTGCATATGTCCACATGAATGCAGGTGCCCACTGCTAGAAGAGGGCACTGAATCGCGAAGCTGTAGTTACAAGGTGTTTGTGAGAGCTATGTAGATGCTAGGAACAGAACAGGGTCTTCTGCAAGAGACAGAAAGTCCTCTTAAGCACTGAGCCATCTTCCAGTTCCAATGTAAAAACTTTTATATGTCGTTTTTGGTAAGCTGTGGTTTTGATTCTCTCTCCTGTCATATTGTACACTTTGAATCCAGAGTCAGCTCTCTAATATAGACTGTGCATTCACAGTGTAAGCCCAGACTTGTATATAACGTGATCTTGATAACTGGGCTTCCTGTATCCTTAACCCAGACATTTGTAAAACACAGATCAGGAGCCAGCCTTGTGCTATACTACTGGAGACCTCCTTCTGGGTTCACAAGAGTCTAATCATCCACTATTTAGGATAGCCAGTCACAAAAACAATAATCTGTATAACTGCTTTCTCATTGATCTCACATGTCTCCACTATATGTATGATGATTTAATGGCTTAATAAAAATTGAGGTTTCATCTAAAAAAAAAGAATACTTCATGATTGAGACAAAAGGACATAGGTCAGAAAACTCAATTTATATGAACAAAGGATAAAAACATCGGAGAAGGAAAAAAGGTAGCTTTTTACAGTCTTAATTTAGCTAAAATATAAATGATGCCCTCAGTTCACAGTAGCAATGCATTAGATGATTATAGCTCCAATGAAAAAAAAAGAATGTTTAATACAGTCCTAATGTACTGGAGAAAAGGACTAGGGATATCCATAAGCATGCCAAGCATGATGCAGTGGGCTGTAGCACTGTGTAAAAATAGAATCAGATTAGCCAGGCATGGTGGCGCACGCCTTTAATCCTAGCACTCGGGAGGCAGAGGCAGGCGGATCTTTGTGAGTTCAAGGCCAGCCTGGTCTACAGAGCAAGTTCCAGGACAGCTGGGGCTACAAGGAGACCCTGTCTTGAAAAGACCAAAAAAAAAAAAAAAAAGAATCAGATTACTAAAACAGTGTATTGAAAATTCTGGGGAGGGACGAGAGAGGTTTCAGCAGTTATGACGCTGGCTATTCTTGCAGAAGACCAAAGTTTGATTCCCAGCATCAACATGTCAGGTAACAACCATCTGCAGCTCCAGCTGGAGGGGATCAAATGCCCTTTTTTGGCCTCCATGGGCATTACATGACAGGTGCACTTAAATACCTGCAGGCAGCCAGCGTGGTAGCACATGCCTTTAATCCTAACACTTGGGAGGCAGAAGCAGGTGGATCTTTGTGAGTTCAAGGCCAGCTGGTCTACGATATGAGTGAGTCCCAGGACAGCTGAGTCTACAGGGAGACCCCTGTCTCAAAAAGACAAAAAAAAAAAATTAAACTGGCATGAATAGTGAGACCCTGTGTTAAAACAAACATACGTCAAACACACAAACCTTATTATAAATATATTTCATGTATGAAGACAAGAAAATAAGGCAAGAAAATAACCAACCTCCGATTAGGATGTGGAGGAAGAGAAAAAGGGGAAAAAAGCAATACCAATTGAATAAAAATATGGAATATACTACTCACTATAATGAAATACATAAGCCTTAAATCATAATGAAAATACACAGCCACTGTGGTAGTTTGGTAGTTTGAGTGAAAGAGTCCCCCATAGACTCTAATTAATTAAACACTTTGTCAGTTGGTGATATTTGCATAGTTCAGGAGGGGTGGCCTTGTTGGAGAAACCATGTTACAGGGGTTGGGCTCTGGGAATTCACAGCCACAGCCCACGCCTCACTGGCAGCTTTGTTCCCTCTGCTTCCCGAGGCTGCGTGAAGCTGTGAGCACTCAGCTTTCTCCCTGCATCCTTTGTGACTATTGTTTCCTTCCATGATACGCTCTTATCCTGGAAACCATAAGCCAATTTTTCTTCTTCTTTTCTAATATTTGCCTAGATCATGGTGCTTTATCACAGCAACAGAAAATTAACTAAAGACACCAATGAGAATCTGGATATAGCAAACAATGTGCCTATAGAGTTTTAGCACTTGGAAAGGCTGGGGGACCAGGCATTTGAATGCTCAAGGCCAGTTTATCCACATAGCAAGACTTACCCGTCGCTCACCAGGTACAAAAATCAACTCAAAATGGATCAAAGACCTCAAATGTGAAACTGAACTCTGAAAATCGAATGAAGAAAACTTTGGTCAGTTACCCTACAAGACATAAGATAGGAAAAGACTTTTAAATCAGACAGCAGACTGCAAACAATAAGGTCAAATTGACAAATGGGACTTATTAAACTCAGAGCTTCTGTACAGCAAATGAAACTATCAAAGAAGTGTAAGAGAAAACCACAGAGTGGGAAGAAAACTTCACCATGACACATCCGATAGACGTTTAATATCCAACTATGTAAACTAATCAAAGAACAAAGGAGGAAGAAAATAAAAGAGACTAATATAAAGACGGAATAAGAGCTGAACAGAGACTTCACAATGAAGAAGATAAGAGGCTGAGAAACATCTTAAAAAAAAAAAAGTGGTGCAGCATTGCAATATAGGAAAATGCAAATTAAAACTACCTTAAACATTTCATCTTACTCCAGTAAGACTAGCTATCATTCAGAAAACAAAGGTACCTCAATCTGGAGAGGTTGTGGTGGAAAGGGGAACACTCATTCCACTTCTGGTGGGTATGCTAAACTAGTGCAACCCTATGGAAAGCAGTGTGGAGAACTCCTCAAGAATACTTGAAATGAAACCTACCACCTGACCCAGTCATATCATTTCTGGGTATATACCCAGCTACCTTTGTAGAGTATATGCACAATCTATTTGTTGTTGCAGCTCTCTTCACAAATAGCTTGGAAGCAACTCAGTGTCCCTCAACTGATGAGTGATAGAGGAAAATGTGGTATCATCATACAAATGAAGTTCTATGCAGCGTAAGGAATGATGACATCATGAACTTTGCAGGTAAATGGATGGAACTTTAAGCCATTAATGCTAAGTGAAAATACACAGTCCAGAAAAAAAACAATGATGAATGGTACTGTCCATTGTGGAATGCTAGCTACCAAACTCCTTAGTTGAAAGTTAGTGAAAAAGTTATGTATATTTCCTTTTTTTAATCTGAAAGCAACTATTGCTGTTTATAATGTGAATTCTTTAATGAGCTTACAAGTAACTGACCACTTTTTTACATTTGAATTTGGTGCTAAAGGTATGGAAGTTATTGTATTTCATATATTAATAGTAAATATTAAAGGGAAATGTGAACTGACTAAAACATATTTTGGACATTAGCTATATATTTATTTTCACAATTTCTAATTTGGTATATATGTGGATGTATATTAGACATTATTTGGAACAATACAAATATTGGGAACAACAATGACAAAAAAGAACTGACAGAGACAGTTAACCTGCCCAAACAATAAACCTATGCAGAGAAAAATTTTTAAAAAGACTGAGAAAAGATGCAAGACATGTATGGCAGAATGGATGAACTGGGGTGGGGGACATGGGAAAAGGGAGGGTGTCTAAATTGGACTGAGAAATGATGTGTGAAACACACAAAACACCAATAAAATATTTTATTTAAAAAATGAATACTGCTGAGTGAATGGAAAAACTTTCTTTTTTTAAATTTTTTTTTATTTTTTAATAATTTTTTTATGTTTTTTAATTTTTTTTAATTTTTTAAATTTATTCCTTTTTTATTTTTATATATATATATTTTTATTGATTTTTTGTGTATTTCATACATCATTTTCCAATTCAGTTCAGGCATATATCCCTTCCCTTCCCCCCACCCCACCCCTACCCATCCCAGATCATGCATTCTGCCATAAACTTTTTCTGCTTCTTATCTCGTTTTTTTTTTTTGTTTGTTTTGTTTTCATTTTTTTTAACAGTAGTGCTAATCTGTTGAGTACAAGCATCCTTCATGTTAAACCAATTTACGAGCAGTTGTGCCCAAACCCACACAGCTCATGGGTCTCAGCCATCCAGCAGGGGGTGCTTGTATGTTCAATCAAGTTGATCAAATGAGTGTCCAGTCTATATTGTTGTAGTTTCACCATTCACCCCAATTGTACCCTTACATTCTACCATGCCCCCTCTTCCGCAGATTGTTCCCTAGGCTTAGAAAAGGGCACAGGTGGATGAGAAGCCAAACAGTCTACTTTCTCTGGAGCTGTTTGTTTGGTCTCTAGTCAATTCTTTTCTGGTTGTTTTCTTTCATGGGCTGCCAGCTTGTCCAGGCATAATTTTCAATCCTACTAATGAAGCACATGCAGTTAGATATATAGGTACTTAAATTCAAAAGGCAGAAGAGAGGAGCAACTATCCTCAAGCACCTAGGAAAAGAAAATATAAACATAGAAGTATAGGAAAACTTTCAATAGGTACGTATGATCCATAAAAAGCAATTTCAGTTATCGAGTTATGTAGGCTAAAAAAGTGACTGATGGAAAATGATATGCTACTCTTGTAATAACAAAATTAATTTAGAATGCTAAGTTAATATCATACAAAGTGGCTTTGTAAAAGAAAATGAGGTAAAGGTGAGAATTAAATACTACAAGGAGTAAATTGTCCATAAAGCAAAATGATCTTAAGATGTGCACATGCCTAAAAACAGGGCATCAACTCACAAGAAATAAAGGCATATAACACTGCAAAGCCAAACAGATGCATTTACTACCCTAACTGAAGAGTCACATCCATAGTTCAGTAATGATCCATCAAACAGGCATAAAATCATATTCATTTAGCTGACTTAAAACAATCAATCAACTTGAGCTAATTGACATTTATAGAACACTCCATTTAGCCACAGTATGGACAGTTTTCTAGGGTAGAGCACGTTCTGTAATAGAAAATAGAACTTAAGGGCTATAGAGATGGCTCAGTGGGTAATTGTGCTCTGCAGGAGCATACCCTAGAACATGCACAGGAAGCCAGGCATGGCTGTGCACAGACCTGTAGAGAGCAGAGACAGGAGGGTCACCAGGGCTTTGTGGCCATCATCCTAGCTCTGCATTTATTGAAAGACCCCGTCTCAAGACAGTAAGAGCAAGACAGAGCAGGAGAGCTGATTTCTACCTCTGGCCTCCACATGCATGTATAAGCATGTGTACCTGCACATGTACATGTATGTGAGTGTACCACACACCCAACAATATAAACACATACCCACATAAGAAAGCAAATATCACCTCAATAACTTGAAAGGAAGATTAAAACATGCATATTTTATTCTCAACTCAATATAATATTAAACATGATTTAACTTCATTTGCAAATTCAGAAATACAAAAAAGTCTAGAAATTTTAAAAACAAACATTTTAAAATAACACGTCAATCAAAAAACTTAAAAATATTTTCAACTTACAATAAATATTCAAGATAAAATAATAATGTCAGAAAACAGTAATTGGCATTAAAATTAAAAAAAATGTTGTCTACAAACTGAATAAAGAAACAAGTACATTTTAAGTGAAAGCATGCAGAAGAATGAAAACATTATGAATAACCACTACAGATATCAATGAAACTGAAAACCTTAAAGAAGAAACTAATGAACTTTAAATTTGACCATTTGAAATATTCAGAAAATTCATAGTCTTCTAGTTAAACAAACTAGGAAGAAAAGAATACAATCAAGTAACCGTGTTTGAAATTATAATGGTTTTATATCTTCTTAATTCACATGGGCTGCTATTACAAAAAATCTTTGTGAAATTTAAAAAAAAATCATTAATTTCTTATACTTTTGGACAATGAGAAGATCCCCCTTAGGACTGCAGCAGATTCCACATCCAGGGAGGACATGCTGTCTGCTTCAAAGATGGCAAATTGTCCCCAGGACTCCACCAGGTGGAAGATTGCTAACTCAAAATTCTAAAAAATAAATTTTCTCCAAATTAGATAGTAAAGTCTCAAGGCATGGCTTATAAAATTCCGCAGCAAGTATGACTGAGAAATCAAGTTATCTGCTTCTAAAGCATGATGGTAGGGCAGGCATTCCAGAAGAAAGAAACAGGAATAAAGACATAATAATAATCTTTGACTTGAAGTCACGCCTCTGGGCACACTAGAGTGAGGCTGGGCTCCCAGAGTACCAGGGAATGGTCTGCATGGCTTGGCTGGATGTGGTCCAAGCCACAGTATTTACCAACTGGGGTCTTGTGCCTCTGTTTCTCCCTGGTTGGAATATTTGGGGTAGCAAGTTCCCACATAATCTCAAGGCATTGACAGATGGAGGACAGTGGTTCTGATAAGGATTCCTGCCTGACCTCTGAGTTCTGCCATAGCATCCTTTGAAATCTACAATGAAGGTACCATGTTCTCATCATATTTGCACTCTGAACACTAGGTGCCTTCTAGAGAAGCAGACTGAGCTCCCCCTGGTACTTAAAGAGTAGAACTGGAACAGACAGGAATCAAGCCATGAAATCGCTTGGCTCTGAAAGTCTTGATACACTGAGCTGATGAGGGGTACATCAGTTCAGAAACTCTCTCAGATGCCTGTGAGATCACTGCTTTCGTTGTCTCGATGGGGAGCATCAAGCTTCTCTTCCGTGCTGGTCTTCTTATTCAGGACCACCCAGCTATCACCCTAGCGCTTGATCCTAAAGAGTCTTTGTTTTCATTTTTACACTTCCAGCCAAGAAATATTCAAATATTTTTGTTCTCCTTCTTGGCCACTTTCTCCACTTCTTTCACTTGACTATAATCAATACAGGTAAACAATTCTATATGTTCAATGATGTTATTTAATGTTTCTCCTGAAAAATTCTCCTGTCATAGCTTGCAAGTTTTGCCTTCTAGGAAGCACTAAGTCACATATGATGTACCCAGTGTTGTCATTTTACAACAAAGATGGGTCTTCCTCCAGCTTCCAATCATTCATTCTTCATTTCCTTCTGAGAACACACATAAATGTGCTTCTTGTCCATATTTCTTATTTTTAATTTTTATTTATTTTTATTTATTTCTGTATGTGTATGAATGTACTGTCTGCATGCAAGTCTGTGCACCCGTGTCGTGCAACGCCGCGGAGTTCAGAAGAGGGTCTCGGATTCCCCTGGAACTGGAGTTCTCCTGGAATTGGAGCTTCAGACGGTTCTCAGCTGCCATGTGGGTGCTGGGGATCGAACCCGGGTCCTCTGCAAGATCGGTCAGCGCTCTTAACGGCTAGGCCATCTCTCCAGCCCTCTTGTCCATATTTCTAGCATCATTCCATTCATTCCTTAAAAAATTGCTAAACTGAATGAAGCTTTCTCTAAGTTCTCTTCTGGGTTCTCATCAGAAGCATTTCTAGGTATCACTTATAAGGAATAGATTTTTCCCCAACATTTTCCTTGAAACTTTCTGACTCTTTGCATAGCCCAGTTCCAAAGCTACTTACCCAGTTTTGAGACTTTGTTGCAAAAGCCTTCTATTCTTAGTACCAATTTCTGTTTTAGGCCATTTAATCAGGTCAGGTGAAATTTCCTGGACAAGCTATTTATTTATTGTTCACTCTTCTTGAGGGATAGAAAGTCCAAGATTAAGTTACTGGAATTAGTTTTCTTTCCACTTTTATAAGAGGCATTTTGCTTTGCTCACTGGGATAAAGAGGTAAGATATTTCCTTTCAAACTTTTATAAAGGCAAACTAACCTCATTTATGAGGATGGAGCTTTCATAATTTAATCACATCCTCAAAGGTCCTGATCTTAATGCTGTCACATTGGGTTTTACATTCCAAGTGAACACATGAATTTATCTTTCAGTTTTGAAAAAAAAGGAGGACTATTGATTATTTACATTTATCTAATAAAATCCATCCCTGGAAAAAATGGTTTTTAATAAACTAAAATTTTCCATGTTAATTTCCAATGAAATGACAAAGTGGCTGAACCTCTAGCTTTACTTCTTCATGTACATTGCTATCTACATGCTGATCAATTACAATCTTCACATCATAAAAGGGGATATTATGAGCAACAAATTTAAATTATATTTAGTCAAGGGAAAGTATAGATTCTTGTGTAGGAAAGAATTGAGTAAATGGCTCAAAACCCAGATCAGGCAATGTTGGGGAACTGTTGAAAAGCAGAGTGACAAATTATGAGAATTTATTTGGCAATTAGTTGTTCAAAGTTGTGGGGGAGGCAAATTATATGATTAGAGGTGCACTTCAGGTGCAATTGATTTTGTAGATATGCTATAGTTCCACATATTGTTCTATTTCTGCCTAAGATTGATTTTGCCATATTCCTGAAAAAAATGTTGCATGTTTCTTTTAAGTTCCATCATTTCTTTAGTGATGAAAGTGCCTTCACTGGTTAAGGAAAAAAAGAAGTATTAGCCAGTCCTGTTACATGTTGTTAATACTGTTAAGGAGACAATGGCAAAGCAGGTTCTGGGTGATTATTCAAGTGAAGAGCTACAGGGAGAGAAGGCAGTGGAGGATTACAGGATGGATAAATTTGGGTGATGTGGACATATTGATGACTTTAAGGAACATAAGCATGTGTGATGGAGAACTTATTTAGAAAAAAAAAAAAGAAAAAAAAATACTGGCGAACCAGGGGCTTCCCCATCCCCAATAGCCAGGTGAGCTTAACATAACTATCTTTGTTATACATGTGCATCACTGTGAAAAGATGAGGCTTAAAAAAACACACCTGTTTTCCTATAAGTTTGATCTAGATCTAAGGTCCACATTATAGCTAAAATGGCTATTTTTTTATTTCGGCATGGAAAATTCAATTTCTCGGATGATTACTTATTATTTGGTATCCTTATGTGATTATAAAGTTCATTTCATATGCTATTACAGAAACAGATTCTAATTAAACCTCCAGTATCAGAAACACTGTATCATGTGCAATTTCTGGTAGCAACAACACCAAGAATGATTGTTTTGCAATTCAGTAATAAGTGCGTGACTCCTTGCCCATGTCTCCTCATTCTCAACCTCTGCTTAAGACTTCCTTCCTGTTGGGAATCCAGGGCCCCAAAGGCAATCAAAGTGAAGCCTCAAACCTATAACTATAGTAGGGACTAATGGAAAGATTGTTTTCTAGGACCGATGACACATCTATTCAAACACTGGGAAGTTCTATAAGAGAACTATGTGGCCATCAAGACTAACCTGACCTATAACAAGACCCTCTCTCTCAAGTATAAATACAAACAACCCAACCTAGCAAACCAAAGATCATAATGTTCATTGTAGGATTTAATAAATCTTCCTGATCATCCTGTCATAAATGTAAATGGGCATCTTTTTGATATTTGACAGAAAGTATCCTTTATATTTGATTACTGGCAGAATTTCAGTCAAGTTCTTTCCAAACAAATTTATTTGACTTACTGCAGTATATATAGTAACAAAGTGCTTTTGCTAGGTGAGAACCCAAAAATGCATTTATCATATTAACCAATATCTGAGCTTATGCCACTTGTTGGCCAGAGTCTAGACAATGCCTTAAATGTATTTCTCTGCTCTGAGGATGCTCATTATTTCAGTATAGTCCACTGGATTATCTGAGATATAGAAACTCAGCCATATGTTGGCACTCCATGATGAATGTCTTTATAGTCCCCCTTACATGAGCATTAACTGTCGATTCTGTAGCAGCTCCTTGTCTTGGCCTACCAACTCTTACTGCACCTTGTGTTGGGTTTTGTTGTTGTGAGCTTGTTTGTTGCCTGGTTTGTTAAATCTACAGTTTTGCATTTTGTACTGTGTGTAAGCATGACCAGCTTTTTAGCAAAAGCTCTATGCGTCAAGTCCATCATCCAGTACATGTCGATGATGGATGGATATAATCCTTGACCTTATGAAATCTTTAAGTATGTAAGAAAAATCACATTGTTACTTACTTCACGATGTATAGTAAGATTACATGAGTTGCTGAAATTAACCCAATGTATAGAATGGGAATATACTCATTAGATTTAATTATTGAAGTAAGTAATTATTGAAGTAATCATATAATCATCGGTGACATTCTTCCTGTGTGTGTAAATGTCCAGTTGGTGCCATAGACACTCCCAGTGCTTCAGTGATGGGGCTTCTGTACAAGTGTATAGATCCATTAAGTTAATCCTTAGTAGAAAATGGCAGTTTGTTCTTTGAAGATTGAATTTTTTTCTTTGAATACTAGCCTTACCACAGCCCTCAGTATGTCACATTCTCCATAATATATGACTATATATACTCCCTATTGCACTACAACAAAGGAACACATCATTTTTTCTTCATAAATTGATTTTTAGTAGGAGCCCCAACAAATTCCATAACCTTGAGCATAAACTTTAGAGAGACTATTTTGAATCACTTGTTCTAGGATAGTGTGCCTCCATTTGGACAAACTTAATAAAAATGATTTTTTCAACAGAGTATTCACAAATTGTTAAAATTATTTCCAGCATAATGTTCCAGTATACCATTAGCATCACCCAGAAGGGATTAAGACCTCTTTCACCACCTAATTTTTTGTATTTTTATGGAAAATAAGGTTTAAGATCTTTTAAAGACTTTATCATGAAAATCGAGGTCTCTAGCTCCTCAGGTTTAGAATTACACAATTAGAAATTTGTGAAGGTCAGCATTTTGAAGGGAAAAGTAATATTTAGTGATTGCAGATGATTTTTAACTTACAGGAGAGTTGCTTTATGATGAACTCCTTGATAAGTTAAAAGTATTTTAAACTATAAAATCATTTAAAACAGGAGACTTACTATACAAGACTCTGCATTAAAGTGACAAATGCCAAGGAAAATCTGTTTAAAAGAAGTACATATATTTTTGCCTGTGGTTTCAATTCATGACTGATTTGCTTCATGCTAAGAACTCAAGCTGTGGAAGAATGTCATAGCAGCACGGGAGCATGGTGTAGTCAGACAGAGAGGAGCCACGACAAGTCAATGAGTCTAGGGGTACCAGGTATGGTGGTGTATGCCTTTAACCCCAGAATTTGGGAGGCAGAGGCTGATGGATTTCTGTGTTTTTTGAAACCAGTATGAGCTTTATATCTGGTTCAAAATTTGGCATAATTCCTCTACTTAGTACTTCTGTGCCATTTTAACTGATTAGTTCATTAATTAATTTCTTTGTTTTTTTATGTGTATGACTATTATACCTGCATGTATATATGTGTACCTGTGCTGTGCAACATCCACAGAGGACAGAAGTGAATATCAGATCCCCTGGAACTGGAGTTAGGGTTGGTGCTGGGATTCAAATCTAGGTCATCTACAAGAACAGCCCCTTCTGTGCCATTTTGAGTGAGATATATCTTAAGATAAATAATTATGCATCCAGAAATTTCTGCATGTTTTATTAAAACTTTTCAGGTGGATTATGAATTAACTTTCATATAAAGGTAATTACAAAAGCATTTTCTTAGCTGGGCGTGGTGGTGTACGCCTTTAATTCTAGCACTCCGAAGGCAGAGGCAGGCGGATCTTTGTGAGTTCAAAGCCAGCCTAGTCTACAGAGTGAGTTCCAGGGCAGTTAGAGATAGAGGAAGATCCTGTCTCAAAAGACCAAAAAAAAAAAAAAGAAAAAAAGCATTTTCGTTTTATAGATGGAGATACATGTAGTACCCAAAAGCACTGTGATTTTTTTGACCCCAAGTTCTCCAAATCATTTTTCCTTTAAAACTTTCTTCTTTCAATCAAGCTACATGCATAATTCCATGTCCTGAGTTTAAGCAACTTATTCAGGTATACCTTAAGTTTGTAGAAGAGTGGGTATATTTCTGAGTTGAGTAGTACTCATTTGATAATGGCAAATGAAAGCATGATCCCAATGTAAATTTATAATTGTGGAATATGCACCTGCTCTTTATTGAGAATGGCAGAATGTTCTAGATAGTAGTGTCAGTTGAGACACCTAGATGGAGGGAACCTTAACTGAGGGATTTCCTCTATAGGACTGGCCTGTGGCCCTCTCTGTGGAGTATCTTCTTGATTATTGAGTAATGTGGGAAGGCCGAGCCCATTGTGGGTAACGCCATTCTTTGGCAGTTGGTCTTGTGCTGTATAAGAAAGCAGGCTGAGGATGGGCCAGGGGAACAAACCAATAAACAGTGTACCTCCAGTGGTTTGTGTTCCAGATTCTTGCCCTGAGTTCTTACCTTTGCTACCCTTAAAGATGGACGGTGAGTTATAAGCCAAATAGGCTCTTTCCTCTTCAAGTTGGTTTCGGTCAGTGTTTTTAATCACAGCAACAGCCAATAATTAGGACATACACCAAACCCAAATTAGAGATATGTGATGTAAAGCATCTGATCCATTTGAAAATTAGTGTGCATTTAAAATCTCTGTAGTAAGAGCTTTCCTGAGAATACCATTGTCTGCGTGGTTTGCTAATATCCTTGGCAATTCTTTCAGCAACTTAGAGAGTATGCAACAATATCCTTTCATCCTACCAGTTATCCTGAGTATAATCTTGAGAGTGTATTGATCCTGTTTTGTTTTTAAACACTCTTATGTGTAATCCAGGCTGGCTGCAAACTTTTGATCCTCCTGCCTCTTCATCCTGGGTGCTATGATTTCAAATATGTGTCAATATTCCTGGATTACATGGATATTTAAAAGAGCAAATCAAGTTAGGACAATTCTTCTTTTAAACAACAAAAAAAGACACACACATACAAACAAACAAACAAATTGGTACAGAAAATGTTTCAGCCATTTTTTTAATTTAACAGGATATTTTCGTATTTAAGTATCTACTATTAAATGTATACATGTTAATCATAACAAACTTGTAGAAATTTGATCTAAAAAGATTTATTGCAGTACATTATTAATTGTTTAGGCTTCATGAGATCTCCAGTACATTTCTGGAAGATGTCCAGTGCAATTGAGGACCCCTGAGGACCACAGTAAACTGGTTAATATTTCAACCTTTATATTAACTAAGAATTGTTCACCCACTCCTCTGATATAAATATGTCTTGGAAAGCATCATGAAGATTTTACCCACATCACAAAATTTTGGGGGGAGGCAACTATTTCTTAGCATTCTGATCATTAACCACTTTATGAAACAGAAGAATACAAACAGCAAGAATGACACTAGAAATTAGTTTTACCTTCCTGTGAAACATATCATTTGGAGTCACTCAGCTACCACTAAATTCTGCTATTATTTCTTCTTAGATTTTCAACATATATAAGAGATTTTCTCACCTTAAACTTTCTTTTCTTATCCCTAGATTTGGTATAATAATAGAAACTAATTAAAGTGCCCTTTTTCCAATAAAGAAGATTTTGCAAAACATGTGACGTTTTTCTGAACAGCAATGAAAACACAATAAATGTTTCTTACTTGTGGCACAGAGTACTATTTCTAATGCTGAAAACAACTCAATAAGAGGCAAATCATTGTCCCCACTCCATAGATTTAAAAGAAACTGAGCCTGAAGGTGGCACTGTAATTGACAAACTATTGAGTGGTCAAATTGATTCAACTTCTGGTGTGCACAGCTCCAAATCCTATGCATTTTCCACCCCACTAAGCATGACATTACTGTAACATTCAAGTAGTGGTCCTAGGAGGTAAATGAACCTGTTATCAAGGCACCAGTACAGAGAACAACTCAATTTCAACCCTGCCAAAACTCTGTCCATTGTTTTTGGCAGACACACTTTAGTGTCCAGATGGATAATGTTTAGCCAATCCACTAATTAGGTCAGTAGGTCAATCTTGACAAATGTTTTGTCGCTAATATATCCTGGAAGATCCATCAAAATATGGTTGCATTCAAAGTCCTGTGGTCTACAAAGTCTAATTTAAGGGGCATTCAGTGCATTGGTAAGGATTGGATGATGTGTATCTTCAAAGGTCTTATGCTATATTCCCTTTCCCAAGCTTCATGAAACAGGACTACAGGCATCAAGCAGGTATTTGTACAAATATTTAAAGATATATACACCTGCTCCTTGAGGGATATATTTGTAGAATAAAGGATTACCTCTATCTTCTGGGCAAAGTCTTTTTAGATTTTTTTTTGTTTTTGTTTTTTGAGACAGGGTCTCCCTGTAGCCCCAGCTGGCCTGGAACTCACTCTGTAGACCAGGCTGGCCTTGATCGCACAGAGATCCACCTGCTCCTGCCTTCCAGGTGCTAGGATTAAAGACATTTGCCACTATACCCAGTAAGGAACTTCCACCCACATAGGGATTTGAACCCTGGACCCTCAGATTAAAAAGCTGATGCTCTACCAACTGAGATAGCCAGACCCTTCTGGGTTTTATTCTTTGTGCAAAAATGTAAAGTATAGTTCTTATAAAGAAGAGGACTACTGGAAAATCACAGGTAAGTCTTATTTTACATGGTCCTGTTCCTGACTCTGGAGAAAGTTGCTAAGTTCTGCTGAGTTTAGGCTATATATCATGTAATGTTTAGGTAATAATACAGTGTAGATTTTCCCTGTAAAAGAAATTGGAAAATGACAACAATAACAATGAAGAAAAATCCAAGTGTGAAGACATTTCAACAGTCCTTGATACATAAAACTTCATCTCCTGTGCTTTCTCCTCACCATCTTCCAATAAATAAACACTGGCACATTAAAGGTCTCTGTGGATAAGACATTCTAAACAATGCATTGAAGTCGATTTGTTGAAATCTTACTGATTCATTTCACAGAAGACGAGAAGCTACCAGTGATACAATCTCAGTAAAATTGTTATCAAAACAAGCATATGTATGCTTTTCTTTGCAAAAGATGGAGGCTACTGCAGAATCCCACAACTGGCAGACACAGAAATTATATATCTGAAAGTTGCACAATTCTAGGAGACACAATTCTAGGCCCCTGGAATATCACTGAATGAGAGAAAATGAGCGCACCTCTCGATTCTCGCCAGGAAAGCTTCCTTAAACAGTAGAGTCTGTTGCAAACAGATGGTCACAACTAGCTAAGCTTCAAAGAATGGAAGCCTACAGAGTGTGTATCTCTGGAAAGGACCCCTATATTAAATGTCACCCACCCCCTGATCAGGGATCATTGAAGAGATTGGGTGGAGATATTATAAAAGCCTGGGCTGGTGCATAAATGTAGGGAAGCAGTGACTTTCTTACAGAGGACTGGATGCTTTCATCTGTGAACATGTGGCAATGTTGGCATCAGGCACAGGACCCATGCCAACTCAGAGAAGGTCTCAAAGTGGAGCAGGAGAAATAAGTGGGGAACTGGCCCTGGACCCAAGAGACTGAATACTGCTGGGTGAGGAATAGTTGTTTTATCTAAGATTTCTAGATGTGCTGATTAGACTCCAATGGATGAATTTGCATGAAAGGACACTGGGTTCAAGAGTTTGGGTGGGACTTAGATTTGTTGGATGGTGTAATGCATGAGCTCTGATGGGGGTTTGGGGTATCAGGGGACTGGATTTGATGAGGAACCATCGTATGATGTATACAATCCAAGAAATGAAGAGAAAAACCACAGTATGGGAGGAAAGCACCAGTGATGCATCTGACAGAACATTAACATCCAGAGTATATTAATTACTCAAAAAACAAAGGGGCAAGAAAACAAATGTCTCACTCAAAGTATGGAGTAAGGAGCTGAACAGATGAAGAAGTAAAGATGGCAGAAAAATATCTCAAAAAATGTTCAATGTCCCTAATAATCAAAGAAATGCAAATCAAAACCACTCTAAGATTTCATCTTACCCTGGTAAGACTGTCTATGATCAAGAAAACAAATGATACAAAATGTTGGATAGGTTGTGGGGAAAGAGGAACACACATCCTCTGCTGGTGGGAATGTAAACTTCTGTATCCCCTAGGGAAAGCAGTGTGGAGAACTCTTAAAAGACTCAAAATGAACCCACCACCCTGACTCAGTGATACCACTTCTGGTTATATACCCACAAGAGTCATCATATTGCTGAGATATATGAACAACCATGTTTATTGAAGCTCTCTTCACCATAGTGAAGAGCTGGAAGAAACCAAAGTGTCCCTCAAACCACAAGTGAATAAAGAAAATGGGGTACACCTACACAATGGAATTCTATACGGAGGTAAGGAAAGGCAGCATCAATAAATTTACAGGTAAATGGATGGAACTAGAAGCCATTCTGCTAAGTGAAATAACACAGTCCCAGAAAAACAAACAATGTATGGCGTCCCTCATTTGTGGATCCTAGCACAAAATCCTTATTTGTAAGGCAAACTGAGTAATTTTTTTCTTTCTTTTTTACTAAATATAAGACCTGATGTTATTATAAAAAGTACATTAAGACATACATCATCTTGCTATGTAATGTAAGAATGTAAAGTAATATTTATTTTTACCTGAATACAACTCTACTCTAAAATGTGAATCCCTAAATGTGTCTTGGAATTAACCTATGGTTATTTTCAGATGGCATAATTTTGCTATATGTGTGGTGTGTATATATGCATATTTTGGAACAATACAAATTGGAGCAATACAACAAAAAAGACTGGTTCAAAGAACTGACTGAATCGGTAAACTTCTGCCCCAAACAGTAAACTTCTGCATCGAAAAATTTAAAACAGACTGAGAAAAAGATGGAAGACATGTAGGGCAGAATGCATAAGCTTTGGTGGGGTGGTAGGGGCAAGAAAAGGGGAATGGGTCTAAATTTGATTAAGAAATGTTGTATGAAATGCACAAATTTTCAATAAAAAAAATAGGTCCTCAGCAAAATTTAACAATCTTGGTTTTTCTTTTTAATCTTCTTACCATCTTACCATTTCATTGCTTTCCTTTAGTCCATGATGATATTCAAACATCTACATGCCACGCAAAGGGAGATCACATCATTTTCTACCCTATTTATTCCTTCATTTCAAACACATAACATGTATGGCTGAATGGATGATCTGGGGTGGGGTTGGTGGGAAGGGAAGGGAGAATGTGTCTAAATGGAACTGAGAAATGATGTCTGAAATATACAAAACATCAATAAAAGTATTACAAAACAAACAAAAACAAAAAAAAACTGTAACCCAAAATGTACACTGCAAAACTTCACAATGCTTGGACTTTCTTTTTCTGCCAATGAAAATACAATTATTTATTTAACATATTTTTCTTATTAAAAATGCCAGGCACAGCTGACAGAATAACGTCTTAGTAGATATATCACAAACATAGGATTGGTGTTCCAAGGAATAATGATCCAATTGGAGTAGCCCAGAAACTTTCCAATATGGATTAAGCAAACATTTTACAATGTTACTATCATTTATATATTGTCTTTTGTTTTCAAGAAAATTTACAAATATTCTGTGATAAGAGCAGGCCATTTAAATTTCTCTGTCTATTGCATGGTATAATCAGTGTTTATAATGACTATAATCTGTACTGTAAGTTACCCAAAGCCCAATAAAGAGTTATTTGATATTCATAGGTGCCAGGGAGTTTAGGTATGCTAAACCCTGTGCTTATGAAATCTAGCAGGTGTGCCAGCAATACTTTAATTGTTCCTGATTCTGTTTATTGGAAATGACATTAATTATTTAAGGTTCAATGACTAGAACAGTTGAATCAGGTAATATGGTACTATGGCTTATTTCAACACTGAGTTTGGCTTTATTCCTAAAAGATACAAATAGATTTTGAACTATTTCTCAGATAATAACTGCTATTCAACAAGTTCTCTTAAGACCAATGAGCATTCCATAAAGGAGAAGTTATTTTCTAAAATGGGTATATGATTTTAAATTTTCTGTTCAGCTTGACTGAATAGATTGAATAAATGAGATTAAAATTTAAATTATTAATTTTAGTATAAAACAGGATATTTTGCTTGATATTGGTGGGCTTCATATAAATACTCAAAGAGGGCTGGAGAGATGCCCTAGTGGTTAAGAGCACTGACCGCTCTTGCAGAGGACCCAGGTTCGATCCCCAGCACCCACATGGCGGCCGAGAACCGTCCAAAACTCCAATTCCAGGAGAACTCCAGTTCCAGGAGAATTCGACACCCTCTTCTGACCTCCGTGGCATCGCACGACACGAGTGCACAAACTTGCATGCAGATAGTACATTCATACACATACAGAAATAAAAATAAATAAATAAATAAATACTCAAAGAACATAATAAAGAGTAAAGACGCAAAACTCCTGAGTAAAGACACAAGTTATTAAGTAACAACCTTTGAAACGGGGAATCATTTTTTTCTTTACTTTGAAATACAGGTGAAATATATCATTTGGATCTGTCTCAGTCTGGAAATTTTGTCATAATCTGTTATCTCAGCCTCAAGATTACTACTTTACCTTACAAGATCTTGAGACCTATCACCCCTTTCGTTCCTTTCTCTTACTTGTAGAATGGGAATATCCTTCCAGAGCAAGTCCTATCATGATATTTTGGAGGCACGTGTTCTGATTTCATAAGTTGATAGATGAACAAGAGTTTTCCTTCAAGGTAAAATTTTTCTTCAAGTTTCAAATGTATTTGATTTATATGATATTTAAATGAAAATCTATATTTACAAATTAACAGTTCATGATGTAATGAAGTAAAATTTGGGAATTTATCCATGTGGTGCGATATTATGAACTAAATTTTATATTGCAAAATTAGTATGCCAAAGTATTGATCATATCTTAAGATAGGGGCTAAAGGTCATTAATAGGTGAGATAAGTCTCAAGCCTTCATCTAATATGTCACAATAGGAAAGGATTTACAGAGATGGGGTGGTGAAAGGAGACAGCAAGAAAAAAGGAGTTGCTAGAACCTTGGCCATTGACTTCTAGTCTGAAAGCTACAAAAGAATAAATGCCTACTGTTTAAGCCTGTAATTATGTTTATTTGTTTGTTTGTTTGCTTACTTGATTGATTGATTGATTGATTGATTGATTGATTGATTGATTGATTGTTTTGGTAGCCTGAGCAGTGAAGCCTGAGGCAGATTTTTCTATTTTACTTCAATGATTATATCAACCATACCCCCCCATAACAGCTATTGTCGTATCATTTCAAAGATATTAAACTGTAAATTTTCACTCAGAAATTAGTACATTTCCCAATGATGTTTTTCCTATATCTAAAGTTGTTATTTTAATGCTGAAGTTAAAAACTTTATCCCTAACACTCAAAATTGACACCTATATAGCACCTTGTCCTCACAAGGGTCAGGGGTCATTGCAGAAGAGGGTTAGAAGGATTGTAAGAAACCTAAGTGGCAGATGAATACAAGGAAAAGTGTTTTCTTGCACAGAACAGAGAAGTTGCAATATGAACTGACAGGTTTAAGACAGCATGCATGAGACCTATGCAAGCATAAGTCAAACAGAAATGCAACATGGATAGAGAGACCATCATGAAGACCCTACTCTAGCTAAAGAATTACTCAAAACTGATAGCTCTTCAGAGAAAGTGTCAGCTTTCAAGTGTATGACACCAGGTAGGTAGACCAAGCTCTAAGGGGTGGATTCCTACCCAAGAACTTGATAATCCCTAAAAAAATAATATTATACAGGACATGAAGTAGAGGGGGTGGGGCTAGTAAGGTGGGAGTGAAAATGGGGGAGAGGCCTGGATACGACCAAAATACATTGTATCGAAGTCTGAAAAACATCAATAAAATATTTTAAATGCTGACAAGAAGATAGCTTTGGCATAGACCCCTCTGTTTCAATTTAGGGGCAAGCCTGTGTAAGTTCACAAGCTTATGCAGAAAAAGGGCACATAACTAGGAAATAGTGCTTTGGAATTCAGGCTGACTAATTTCATACTGTACTTTGTTCCATGTTCTGGCATCATCTATGGCAAATCTTCTTAGTTGATTTTATGTGGCTCATAACCACATACAGGAATATCACCCACCTATATTACCTGCCACTTTTATAACTCCACCATCATGTCTTCTGTGTTTCCTTCTATAACCTTTAATATCTTGCCTCCTTACTATTAATTCCCAACTTTACTGGCTTTCTGGATTAAGCCGTCAAGTTATCTCCTGGTGATCACTTGAATTGTAAATCAGAAGAACCCCAATCTATGATCCTATGTGTCCACATATCCACTGCTCAGCCTGACCATATTTTGCTTCACTGAAGAAAATAATTCTAATTCTACCAGGAAGTAATTGTTTTATAGTAGAATCAGTGAAGAAAACAATTTCAGTTTAGAAAAAATAATAGTATTCCTTAATTTCTTTACATAGACTAGTTTATAGCATTCCCTTGAAGGCTATTTTTCTTTATTTTTTAAAAGCCTTTTAATTCCCTTTCTAAGGTATATTATATAGATTTCTAGTTTTAAGTTACAATGACTGAATAATTGATAAGGATGTTTTGTTAATTACAAGTCAAAGATGCCATTTGGGTTTACTGCAGCATTTCCTATTCCACTTCATCCTGGGGAGACTTAACTTTTTCACATCTCTATGCTGCATTGAAGAAATAAGGACAATAAATGGAAGGAAGTAAATAGAGCTGACCAGGAATGTGTAACTCTGTTGAAGAAATAAAGAAAGGTAATTACAGAGACAAGTTTTCTAGGCTCACCCAAACACAGGCAGTTAGTAATGACCCACTTTGCTTCTCACCTGGCAAATAAAATATAGAAATATAAATCTCTTAATAGATTATATAACATACTGATGGGAGGGTATATAATCATCTAGAGCCTGGTTTATAGACTAGTGATTTTACTTCCCTGCAATAATCACCAGACAATCTCCTATGGTCTTAATTAATGTCCTCTTTGTTATTTCTCTAGTAATTAAGTATGCAAACTGTTGTTAAATGAGGTGTGCTCTCTATTTTCGTGAATCTCTTAAGAATATTTGAAATCCAAATATGGGCTTACAGAGAACTTCTGTTTATTTGCTAGAATTTGTTATAAAGTGAGTATGTGAAATAATCTAAGCATGATGAAAATGTAAAAGTATTCCTCTTGTGTCACATATGTACATTGTCACTTTTAATTCTTATAAAATTCAGCATAGTACTATCACTTTGATTGTGATGAAAACTCAGACTGTATAGAGAAACTAGGCATTGTTCTAAGCATGTATGTGTTTGTAGATGCAAACTCATCTAACTGTCATAATATTTCTTTGAGGGAGATGTTACTTTTTAATTTGTGTTTTAATATTTTTTATTATTAATTTTATTTGTTTCTGTATGTGTATGAACGTACTGTGTGCATGCAAGTGTCGTGCAATGCCGAGGAGGTCAGAAGAAGGTCTCAGATTCCCCTGGAACTGGAGTTCTCCTGGAATTGGAGTTTCAGATGGTTCTCGGCCGCCATGTGGGTGCTGGGGATCGAACCCGGGTCCTGTATAAGAGCGCTCAGCGCTCTTAACCGCTAGGCCATCTCTCCAGCCCTTAATTTGTGTTTTAAAGGTGATGAAAAAAGGCTCAGATGCACTACATAGTGGTAGCTATTAATCAAATGTTTGCTCTTTCTAAGCATTTTATAAGACTTAGGAGTAAAAAAGACACAATCACCTCAGATTCTTAGCCTAGACATCCAAACAAACAATTCCAGGCAGAGAATATTTAGGAAAGAAACTCCTGAAACTGATTCTGAAAAGAACTTGAATCAGGTTATGCAGTTCACTGTTCTGAAAGCCCTCAGATGTAGTGATGTGTTGGCACATCCTGTGGTAGCTGTCATACTTCCCAAGTCCTCAGGGTCCAGCTGGCACATGACCATTGTTTGTCTCCTTCCTCCTTATGTGCAAAGTCTTTAAGCTTACAGCATTTGCATCTGTACTGGGGATGTGTGGGCTTTGGCGGTATTCTTTAGTCAATACAACATAACAATTAATTAGGAAATACCAACATCATGTTAGGTATTTAAAGTCATCTAGGGATGGTGTATAGTATACAAAAGTTTAAGACAGGATATAAGGCAATAAAATGTCCTCTTATATAAGAAGCTTAGATATCCCCAGATTTGGTATATGGAGGGGTCTCTGAAGCTAATCCATCATAGATGCTGAGGGGCACCTGGATGCACCTTTAAAGGAATGGTCATGGAGCCTTCATTCTAATGAAACTGACAGCTTTTAAACTGACAGCACCAATGGAGCTCAGGAGCATGAAACTGCTGTAATAACGGAATGAAAAGTACTACATTTTTATGAGGTTCCTATGCAGAGTCAAAGTCTGATCTAGAATAGCAACTTTTCTCTAAACTAAAAATTTAGAGCACTGCCCAAGCAAAAGTACAGGTGACAGAATGACGGAAGGAAAAGCAGAAGTTGGGTTATTAAACATGTGGCCTCAAGTGCAGCTAGTGCCCACAGAAGTATGCTTTAAACACAAAGCATACAACCAGTTTTTAAGTCTTAATATGACAAAGTAAAATAATAATAAAATGTCTTGCTAATACCTGGATAGTTATACACATTGGGTTGAATAAAATATTAAAATTAATTGCTTGCAGATTTTTCATGGAGCTACTAGAAATTCTGGGACTTCAAGCCAAAGCCTGGGTCAAAAGGTATAAGGATACAAGGGATAGGAAGCATGTCAATGAGACTGAAGTTGGGGCACCATGGAAAGAGACAGAAACAAGAGTTGAATGAGCACATAGTGACAGCTAAGGTTACATACCCAGGTTCCCAGTGGGTCTGAGTCTAAATCTGGTGTCCCTAGGAGCATCGTGCTGCTCTCTCTTTCTAGAAATGGCCATCATCTCAGTTGTCAATCTTTTTTCTCACTCACACATTTCTTTTGACTGACATGCTAGTATTAGGACGTTTGTTCTTCATCATTCAAACAAGACACTCATCACCTCCCAACTTCTGAGACACAAAGAACAATGTTCCTTGAGTTCTCTTCCACAAAAGCATCTCCTGTAATAGACAGTATGAAATTACGGCAAAGGTGAAGAGGAGCGTTGGGGTGGATGCCTTTCTGAGTTTTCTCACTTTTATCACCTACATTGTCTTCCTGGTCTTTCTTATAGCTCCAAGTAAAAAATTCCTTGCCAATTTTCTTAGCAAGCAAGGGTTTATTTGCCTGAGAAAAATGCACGAGAGTATAATTTGTCTTCTCTTTTCCTCCATGAACCAATCCCCAACCTTCTTCCATAATATCGCCATCCTCCTTTCTTTCCTATCTTGTTATTCCTCATGGAAATCCCTCAATGAATTCCACTAAGATACCTGAGGATTACTCTCATATCTCCTACTAAGCCCTACCACTTGTGAAAGGTAATACGCCCATCTCAATGCAATACATATACTGTTTTAGAGGTAATTAGATCGTCCTTCTAGTTTTAGCCATAATACTATATTATTTTTTCAGATATATATTGAGAGTATTCACTGAAGCAGAAATGCTAAAATGAATATTAGTCATCACCAAAATGATGTAATTAAAGAAGAGAAGAAAAAGGCAGCAAATGGGAGATGGATAACGACAAGAAAAATTGTGGTATAATGTATAGCATATTGATTATCTTTTGTCTGTAAATAGCAAAAACAATTTAAAGAACAGATGTGTGAGACAGGATGTGAGAAGGAGTAAGAGAAATTATAGAAGTTTATCTGAAGAAGCCAATGGGGACAGCTGTGCTTTTCTGTTAGTGATAAGTAGTTTCATGGTCTGAATTCGAAAGAAAATTTCTTTTGGAATTCAGTTTGGGTAGGGAGAATTGAATGTGCCTGTGTCTTCTTTACTGATCAGTGTCTACAATGTAATGAAAATCCAACTCAAAATTAACTTCCTTCATAAAACAGACTTAGCTAAACGTTATGATCATGTAATTTATTTACTTTGGAGTACCATAACATTTACTGAAGGGCTTCCTACTGTGTTTTGCAAGAGTTCTTTTCATAGTTCCTTACAATACTTTTAATTTGGGGAGTTTTAGAATAAATGTTATTGTGTCTCTTTGATGTTTACAGCACGATGCTATGCGATTCCTGTAGGCAGTAAATGAAGCGACTGCAGTGGCACAGAGGTGCTCAGCTCTCATTTCACAATTGCTTTTGGGAGACAGATTATGCAAAATCTACTTATTTAACAAAAATCTCTAATATAAAAATTTAATTCATTTTTTTTACCCACCCTTTCCTTCTGTTCTTCAGCTTCTGCATATTAAACAAAAATTAAATTTCCTGTATTCCATCCCACAGCCTGGATATGGCCCTAAGGCTGTCAATCTCAATCTACCTAGAAAGACAAGATGTGAACATAAGAGCTGCCTTTCAGTCTATCTGTGGTTCAGTAGGACGGAAAGAGCAGAATTCCGAAAGAAGGTAGCATTTCAATGCTAGTCAATTAAAAAATAATGGAATATAATCCCGCATAGAGAATTCAGCACCAAGAAAAATTTAGAGCAGGTATTTCAACGTCTAGAAAAGATTAAGTAGATCACTGTCACTAGAATACAGGGTACTCAGATACTAACATGTGAGGTGTGATAGTGGAGATGTTCAGATATTAGCCTGCCAGAGGTGATGGTGGAGAAATGGTAAAGGTCTATGTTAGAGTGATGTTTTGAGGCTTATGCTATAGACATAGGAAGTCACAGAGACTTTCAGACATTTTGAAACTGAGAAAGAACTTTGATATGGGATGCCTATGCATATAAGAATGTTTCTTCTGTGTACAGTCTTATAATTTGTATGTAAATACCAGAAAAGAACAGTATACTTTAATTACTCTTTTACAGAAATACATAATATATCTTGCAGCTAAAACAGAAATTTGCCTTTATACAAAACTCATACAATGTTATTGGCACATTTTTTGCAGCATACAGTGTTTTTCAGAAGTTTGTCCAAAACTTTGAACCTTACTTTTCTCGACCTTCAGAACGTGAGTGATAGTATAAGAAAACTTTATATAGCAGATGCTCCCTCACATTCTGTTTTGTATTTGGTGCATCTCTTTTCCTGGATTCTAAAAGGATTCCACAATCAGGGTATATATTCAAAATGAACCAAATGAAATGCTTCAGAGTTAGTCGCAAAAATAAAGCAATCGATTATTATGGAAAAGAAGTTTTTTTTTTTTTGTTTTTTTTTTTTTTTTGTTTTTTTTTTTTTTTTTACTTTATTAGAACAATATGTCAGCTGCAGAAGAGAAAGATTTTAGTGAAGCCACTTCTACTTTTAAGCAGTGTACAATAAAGGTTTAGAACAAGAATCACAGTCTAGATACACATTAGAGTTTAAGCACATTTTAAGTGACCCTGAACAAAAATCCAAATTTTCTTCTGCACAGATGGCAGAAAGCAATATTCTAACACTGCCAAAAATATGTGCAGACTGAGAGAACTGCATGACTTATTAAAATTATTCTTTTAGCATCACCTTTCATGAGTGACTCAAGACACTTCAAAGTAAATAGAAAACTTTCAATGACTTATCAGAGAATGGACAATAGGAATACAGGCCTCTGAAGCTTTGACAGGATGCATTCTTATGTAGAATCTGATTTTAAGTTGGATTAATATGCAGTCTACAATACATGGAAACTGAAACTGCTAACAAATTTTATAATCTGAGCTGGGAAGACAAAAGAAAACATCTTCTAAATCACTGTTTCAGCATGGGCCCAACCCAGTGCCATCTCATCCAGTTCTTCCTAAGGAAAATGCATTTGCATAAGGGTAAACGATGATCAAAAAATTCTCAGTCTTTTTTTTTTTTTATGCTTAGGAATTTACATTTTCCTCCATTAACTTTATATTATTCTAAAATATGGATACATACTCTCCACCAATATACAGTAATTATAATCTGAAAATAATTGGTGGATTGATTCTATAGCCTGTTGAGAGATTCATAGTATAACAACATGGTTGCTTCATGATCTGGGGTGGGGTGGGGTGGGGTGGGGGAAAGAGAAAGGGGAATATGCCTAAACAGAACTGAAAAATGATGTCTGAAATATACAAAATATCAATAAAAAAGAAAAAAAGTTACTATGTAACCAAGAAAAAAAAATTCTCAAAACTCTGATGTGACTAAATCCAGAATTTTCTTTTAACTTGTGGCTCAGTTCATTTGATTAGCCAGCCCAAATGATAATTTTTGAGCACTTTTGTGGGCTGAATTATTTTAAATATTTTAACTGATATTTTGAACATCTTCCTTTTTTAATTAATTAGTTCACTGTTCTTGGGGCCAGATGGCAATAAATGTAGTTGCTTAATTTAAATAAATAAAAAATAAAGGTCAGCCAAATTTCCAAATAGCCATGTGAAGTAAACCACAGCATGCATCCCCACATTTTCATCTTATCTTGTCCTCTGAAAATGTTCACCTGAGAATATTCGACTCATATATCTCTGAATGATTTATAGCTAATACATCAGAATATTTTAAAGTGTTAGTTGGTACCAAATATGCATTATGCATTTGTGTGTAGGAAAATTTTAGCCTTTGTTTTGGAGATTGAAATGTTGTACTTAATTGTGTGTTTATCTTTTAAAAAATTATTTCTTTCTTTTATGTATATGGGTGTTACACCTGCCTGTGTGTAAGTGCACCCATGCCCTCCAGTGCCATGGAGGACAGAAGACACTGTCTGATTCCCTGGAACTGGAGTTACCAATAGTTGTTAGTCATTATGTGGATGCTGAGATTCAAACCTGGGACTTCTGTAAAAGCATCCAGTGCTCTTAACTACTGAGACATCTCTCTAACCCCAATCATGTATATGCCTAAAGGCCGATTTCAAAGCCACATTTGAACTATAATAGGGCAAGCAGATTCCCTTTCAGGGATATCCATTTTCCCTTGGGCCTTGTTATTATATGGACTTTGAAAAACATAATAAAAGGAAGAATATAGATGGGAGGGGTGCCAGAAGCTGGTGGATCTCTCTGAATTCAAGATGAGCTGGGGCTACAGGGAAAACCTGTGTCACAAAAACCATAAATAAATAAATAAATAAATAAATAAATAAATAAATAAATAAATAAAAGAATATAATAAACAAAAATAAAAGCAAGGAAAATGAGAAAGAAGGTAAAAATGGATATTTGAAGAGATCTAGATGCAAATACCAATTTGCATCTAGTCTATTACAGCAAGCTAAAAAAGTACATAACTTAGAAGGTTTATAAATGTGGCAATAAATTAATTTTTGTATGTACATGAATATTGAATAATATATATATAATATATAATATACTATATATATTCTGGCAGAAAATAGTTAGTATACTTTCATCTGTCATTATAGGTTAAGTTTAGTTCCTGTAAGAAGTAACATTTAAATCTCAGTAATTATCACAGTAAGAGTGCTATAGTTCAGTAAAGATGTCCAGTTCATGGTGACTATTCAGAAAACCTGAAGAAAATACATTTTAAGTGTGCATCTAAATTTACCAGAGTGGGGCAATAGTAATTTTATACATTTTGACATATCACTCCAACTCTCATCCTTTTAAGTTAATTATTATTATTGACTCTCTCTCTGTCTCTCTCTCTCTCTCTCTCTCTCTCTCTCTCTCTCTCTCTCTCTCTCTCTCTCTCTGTGTGTGTGTGTGTGTGTACATGAGTGTGATTACCAGCACGCCACAAGACATGTTTAGAAGTCAGAGGACAAATTTAATGAGTAGATTTTTGCCCTTCACCTTGTTGAAACAGCATCTCTCTGGTTCTTTATATTAGTATGCAAATTTCAGGCTACCTGGCCCAGAGATTCTCATCAGTTTTCCTGTTTTTGCTTTCCATCTTGCTGTAGGAATGCTGAGATTACATATCTAAGTGACCGCATTGGTGGTATGTGTGTGTGTGTGTGTGTGTATGTGTGTGTGTGTGTGTGTATGCATCTGTGTGTCTGTCTGTCTGTGTGTGTGTATGTGTATGTGTTTGTGAATTTTGGGCCTTCCTCTCAGGCCATTTTTACCCTCTAAAGGAAGCTCTTTTACCCTCTGAAATATCTTACCATCCACCACTAATTCATGCTATATTAGCTAGTGTTCTTAAAAGAAATGGAGCCAACAGGGTGTGTATCTTTACCGAAGAAAATTTATTTGAAGAAATGAGCTTTGTAATGATAGAAGTTAAAAATTCCAAATCGTTTATGAGAGTTCCTAGGCTTTCACTCCGTGAACATCAATGTCAAATATATAGCTCTAGTTCAAAGACTAGGAAGTAGAATCCCAGGAAATCCAATGGTACAAATGTACTCAGAGGTATTATGCTGCAAATGTCTTAAGCAAGAGTTTAGAGAGATGTCTCATTGTTTTATTCAGTTTCTAAGATGGCACAGTGTACCTGCATTACAGAGGATAATTTGTTTACTGAAACTTCATTTGTTTCAATATTAATCTCATACAATAACATGGTATGAAACATTTGCAACAACCTAATTGAATATCAAAGATAGCAAACCTCAATCTATCCACAATGATGAGAACATGGAATATTTGATAAACCTCAATTATGCCTGCTATTCTATCCAACATTCAGAAACAGAAGAACAAAAGCAAATCTGTCATCAAAGATCATTATAAACCATGCAAAATTGGGATCTTGGAAACCAGACCACCCACCAAACACACACACACACACACACACACACACACACACACACACACAAACACACAGCATTAATGAAGGAAGCAACAGGAAGTATTGAAGAAAAGTAGAAAGACTGAATCTTTAATTTTAAATAATGTGTATGAGTGTTTTGCATACATTTATGTTAACTACACCCATGTATGCAATGTTCTTGAAGACCAGAAGAGGGCATCAGATATCCTGGAACTGGAGTTGTGGATGGCTGTTAGCTTCCATGTTGGTAGTGGTAACCCTAACAGCTTAGCTATCTCTCCAGCCTCACAAAATTGAATCATGATGACTATCTGCATAAGAAGGGATTTTCCTTCTTTCTAAAGTATTCCTGACTCATTACCCAGAAATTAATCGGTCCATTTTTAAAGTACCTGTACAAATCTGGTAACAATATGAGAAGCTGTTACCTGCTAATAGTTCTCTCTTAATATTTGCTATGCCAATGAATTTTAATAGGCTAAATGAGTGTGTCTTGTTCAATCTAAGTAACAAACAATAAATCATCCTTTATTTTTGATACAGGGAATAGTCTGCTCTATTCTTAGGGCTCTTAATCTCATAAATAAAAGAATTTAAGAACAGACTCAAACTGAAGCCTAAAGACAATGTTATTAGAGTTTAAAAGAAAAAGCTGTGGGCAGGCAATTAATAAACTTCAGTAGCTGCCCTGAGGAGGAGAATGGAGGGAAAAAGAAAAGCAAAACATGACGGTGGTTTGAAACCTTCAGAGAACTCAGACATGTGGCTGACTAGAAGCCACAGGGTTGGAAGAGGAGTTTAAGAAAGACTCCAGAAGTCCATAATGTGTAGGGCTGGAGAGATTGCTCAGTGGTTAGGAACAATGGTGACTCTTGCACAGGACTTGGCTTTAGTTCCCATCAACACATTTTGGCTAAGAATAAAATTTAAATCAATTTCCAGGGCATCTGATGTTTTCTTCTGACCTCAGTGATCTCATTGCTAGGAGTAGTTTCATAGCCAGGTGGTTAACCCATCAAAATTGAAATGTTAAGTCTCCATCCAAGCCCTTAAGTAGTCTTTCTCCTATTCCAACACTTCTCACCCATCTATTGAAGGCATACTAAATCTTACTACAGAAAGAGCATGTTTTGGAAATTTTTTATGAATTTTTGTTTATTACATGCAGAGCATCTTAAGTGACTTTATATCTTCTTCCCATTAGGATCCTTCCATAGTGCACCCCTCCACTGGAATGGGTACATTATGTCATTTGTGTAAAGGTCTATCATGTCAAGTTAGTGTCCACAGACATCCCTCAATGTAAGTTCATCCACTGCAGTTTAGTCAGCCTATCTAGAATCCTCCCCCCTTTAAGAAGATCAGCTCTTCCTCACTCAACAGTAATTAGCTGTTACTATTTCTTCAACTATGATTGGGGCCTGCTGTACATTTCCACAGTTTTGTCCTGGGTTTTTGTCCGCTTGAGTATGCATGCATCTTGTGCATGCTGACGCCATTGTTACAGGCTTTTATGACCAGGGTTCCAGGAACCCTTAGCACTCCATTCCATATGCCCATTCGCCTCCTTCCTGGCTCTTATAATCTTTCTGTCCCAACTTCTGCAACTGTCCCTAAGCCCTGGGGTGGATGTAGTTTAATATAGGAGTCCTGCTGAAGCACCCACATTTTCCCAACTCTTACTCTCTGTGCTTTGGCCATTTATAAACTTTTCTGTTCATGCCCCTCTGTTGCATGAGGAAGCTTCATTGCTAATAATTGAGAAATACATTAGTGTGGTCTATTTTATTTATTTTTATCTTTCTACATGTATAAGTGCATTGCCTTCATGAATGCACATGTTGCTGACAATTGACCATGGAGCTCAAGGAGGGTGTCAAATCCCCTGGAACTGGAGTCATGGCTGGTTGCTAAACACTATGTGGGTGCTGAGATTTTAACATGGGTCCTCTGCAAGAACACCCAGTACTGTTAACCACTGATCCATCTCTCCAGCCCTGTTGGCTTCCTCCATGTCCAGCATGGATCAACTGCTGGAGGCCACAAGGAGGGAAGCGGGAAGGAACAGAGTGGTCCCTAAAATGGCAATAAACCTGAACAGATACAAAAAAGACCTGGGAGTTGCATCAGTGAGCAAAACTCATTTATTGCAGGGGTTTAAGCACTTATACGTTTTGTTGGGCTCTTTGACCAGGAGGTGGTTCTATGGCAAGAAAACCATAGCCCCGGAAGATCTCCCAAGACCTCCTGAATTGCAGGCAAGTAGGTAGGAGCTGGGTGCTTCAGCAAGGCAGATTGTTGTTTGACTTAATCTAGTTAATCTAGTTGTCTTTGGTTTAATTGGCTTTTGAGGCTGTGGGGGTGGAGTTATCCTCCCAGCTGGTATAAAAGGTGAGGTTGTGTGAGTCTTGAGATCTGAGATCTCCCAAGACCTCCTGAAGCACAGATACCAGGGCACAGGCTAAAGAGCACCGCCCCCCCCCACCCGCCAACTGGGATTACAAAGGCATCTGAAGGAGGCAGGCAAAGCAAGCCTTCAACACAGCGAAGAGGCATTTGGGACTCACATTGGAATACAAGCAAGGAGAAGCTCATATGCCAGGAACAAGAAGAAGAGACAATATGGGAAAGGTGCTGGATAATCCCACACTAACCTCTACCAACCTTGTGGAAGATTCTCACAGTGGGATCCCCCTGGAGATGGCCTAGGACACAGATATCAGAAACACAATCATGAACATACTTAAAGAAATGCAAGATTATAAAGAGCAAATCAAAGAATTAAGAAAAGAGATGGAACTCCAAACAGACAAAATCAGAAAAGAAATTCTCCATGCCACATCATAGTTAAAGTGCTAGACACCCAAAACAAATACAAAATCCTTAAAGCCACAAAAGAAAAACAAGTGACCTATAAGGGGAAACCTATCAGAATTACAACTGACTTCTCAATGCAAACTGTGAAAGAAAGAAGAACCTGGAGCAAAGCATTCCCAGTGTTAAAGGCCAATAGATGACAGGTTTCTATACCCAGCAAAAATGTCAATTATACTTGAAGGAGAGAGAAAAAACTTCCATGATATAAACAAGTTGAAAGAATACATGTCCAGAAAACCAACCCTTCAGAGAATACTTGAAGCAATTCAAAGGACAGAAGAAAGGAGCAACCATCCCTAGGCACCTAGAAAGAGAAATCAATAAAAGCATAACTGCAGAAGTAGAAACCTAAACCCAAACCACAAATGGATAATAAGGCAAAAGGAAGCAACACAAACCTATCAGTTATAACCTTAAATATTAATGGACTAAATTCCCCAATCAAAAGACATAGACTGGGAGATTGGATTAGGAAACAGAATCCATCGATATGCTGTCTACAAGAAACACATCTTACCTTCAAGGACAGGCACCACCTTAAAGTGAAAGGATGGAAAAAAATATTCCAAGCAAATGGTACCAAAAAGAAAGCAGGTGTTGCTATTTTAATATCGGATAAAATAGACTTCAAAGTAAAAGAAATCAGAAGAGACAAAGAAGGCCATTACATTTTCATCAAAGGAACAATCCACCAAGAAGATTTCACAATTATGAATATATATGCCCCAAATTCTGGTGCACCAAACTTTATAAAGACAATTCTCCAGGACCACAAGTCACAGACTAACCCCAGCACACTCATAGTGGGAGATTTCAATACCCCACTGAGTCCTTTGGATAGGTCAACAGGACAAAAAATAAACAGAGAGACATCTGAACTGAACGATATGATACACCAAATGGACCTCATAGACCTCTACCGAACATTCCATCCTAATACCAGAGAATACACTTTCTACTCAGCACCCCACGGAACATTCTCCAAAATCGACCACATCCTGGGACACAGAAGAAACCTCTACAAATACAAAAAGATTGAAATAATTTCATGCATCCTGTCAGACCACAGTGCAATGAAGCTCAACATCAACACCAGGACAAGCCCTCCTGCCTACAAGAACACATGGAGACTAAACAACACACTCTTGAATAATGAATGGGTCAAGGAAGAGATAAAGAAAGAAATAAAAACATTCCTGGAACTGAATGACAATGACAATACAACACAACAAAACTTATGGGATACCTTAAAAGCAGTCCTAAGAGGGAAATTTATAGCCCTGGGTGCCTACATTAGAAAAACAGAAAGAGCACAAGTGAATGATCTAACACTACAGCTAAAAGCACTTGAGAGGCAACAACAGATGAACCCTAAACGCAACAGACAGGAAGAAATAACAAAAATCAGAGCAGAAATCAATGAAATAGAAACAAAGAAAACAATACAAAAAATCAATGAAGCCAAAAGTTGGTTCTTTGAAAGAATAAACAAGATAGACAGACCTCTAGCCCAGTTAACAAAAAGAAAGAAGGAACAACTCCAAATCAATACAATCTGTGATGAAAAGGGAAATATCACAACGGACAAGGAAAAGATCAAGAAAATTATATGGGAATATTACAAGAACCTATATTCTACCAAGTTTGAAAATCTAGAAGAAATGGATGAATATCTGAAATCTTGGGAATCACCAAAGCTTGGCCAAGAGGAGACCAGCAGCTTAAACAGACCCATAACATATGAAGAAATAGAGGATGTAGTAAGAAGCCTCCCAACTAAAAAAAGCCCAGGCCCAGACGGTTTCACAGCAGAATTCTATAAAACATTTCAAAAAGACCTACAACCATTATTACTGAAACTGTTTAGAAGGATACAAACAGAGGGAATTCTCCCAAATTCCTTCTATGAAGCCAGCATCACTCTGTTACCAAAACCAGGCAAAGATAAAACTAAAAAGGAGAACTATAGACACATCTCCCTAATGAACACAGATGCCAAAATTCTAAACAGGATACTGGCAAATCGTATACAGACTCACATCAAGAAGATCATTCATCATGACCAAGTTAGATTCATACCAGAGGTGCAGGGATGGTTCAACATACAAAAATCAATAAACATCATCAAACACATAAATAGAATGAAAGACAAAAACCACACCATCATCTCAATTGATGCTGAAAAATCCTTTGACAAAATCCACCATCCCTTCATGCTTAAAGTCCTAGAGGGAATTGGATTGAAGGGATTATTCCTCAACATAATCAAAGCCATATACAAGAAATTCACAGCCAATATCATCCTAAATGGGGAAATGACAGAAACATTCCCTTTAAAGGTAGGAACTTGGTAAGGCTGCCCCCTGTCACCACTCCTCTTCAATATAGTGCTTCAAACACGTGCTAGAGCAATAAGGCAAGAGATCAAATTAGTACTAATTGAAAAAGAGGAAGTCAAGCTATCCCTATTTGCTTATGATAGGATTGTTTACTTATGTCATGCTTAAAACTCCACCGGAAAACTCCTAGAAATGATTAACAGCTTCAGCAAAGTGCCAGGATACAAAATTACCCTAAAAAAAATCAATGACACCAACAACAAGCAAAAGGAGAAGGAATTCAAGGAGACCTTCCCACTCACAATAGCCTCAAAAACAATAAAATACCTAGGAACAAACCTAACCAAAGACACCAAAGATCTCTACAACAAAAATTTTAAACACTTAAAGAAAGAAATTGAAGAAGACAGCAGAAGATGGAAAAACATCCCATGCTCATGGATTGGGAAAATTAACATTGTAAAAATGTCCATTCTACCCAAATTCTTGTATAGATTTAATACAATCCCAATTAAAATCCCCAAGAGTTTCTTCACAGTCTTGGGGAAAAAAAGTCCTTCAATTCATTTGGAAAAAAACAAAAGATCCCAAATAGCCAAAACAACCTGAGTGAAAAGAGCAACACGGGGGTGGGGGTGGGGGATCTCTATTCCAGATTTCAAACTATACAACAGGGCTATAGTCATAAAAACAGCCTGGTACTGGCACAAAAACAGACCTGTTGACCAATGGAACAAAACCAAAGATCCGTACTTGAATACATGCAATTTCAGCCGTCTCATATTTGACAAGGGGGTCAAGAAGACACAATGGAGCAAAGACAGCATCTTCAGCAAGTGGTGTTGGCAAAACTGGATTAACCCTTGTAGAAGAATGAAATTAAACTCCTACCTCTCACCCTGTATAAAAGTCAGCTCCAGATGGATTAAAGACCTCAACGTGAAACCCAAAACTCTGGAGGTGATAGAAGAGAAACTTGGCAGCAGACTACAAGACATAGGCATAGGAAAAGACTTCCTAAATCAGACAACAGCTGCACAAGAAATAAGATTGACAATTGACAAATGGGACCTCAATAAATTCAAAAGCTTCTGTACATCAAAAGAAACAATCAAGGAAGTGTAGAGAAATCCCACGAGTGGGACAAAATCTTCACTGTAGAAACATCTGACAAAGCATTGATTTCCAGAATATATAAACAACTCAAAAAATGAAGAAGAAGAAAAAAAAAAAAACAAATGACCCACTCATTACATGGAGCAAAGAGCTGAACAGAGACTTCACAAGTGAGGAATTAGAGATGGCTAAGAAACACCTTAAGAAGTGTTTAACATCACTAATCATTAAGGAAATGCAAATCAAAGCCATTCTTTTTTTTTTTTTGCATGACAATTCTATTTATTTATTTATTTATTTATTTATTTATTTTTATTGATGCTTTGTGTATTTCATACATCTTTTTCCAATTCAGTTCAGGCGTATATCCCCTTCCCTTCACCCCGCCCCACCCCTACCCATCCCAGATCATGCATTCTGCCGTTTTTTCAGGCAGGCGTATATCCCCTTCCCTTCAAACCGCCCCACCCATACCCATCCCAGATCATGCATTCTAGGTTTTTTTGTTGTTGTTTTGTTTTCATTTTTTTTAACAATAAGTGGTCATTTGTGAGTACAAGCATCCTTCATGTCCAACCAGTTTGCGAGCAGTTGTGCCCAAACCCATACAGTTCATGGGTCCCACCATCCAGCAGGGGGGACTTGTATGTTTGTCATCAAGTTGATCAAATGAGTGTCCAGTCTATATTGTTGTTAGTTTCACCTTCACCCCAATCGTCAGCCCTTACACTCTACCGCGCCTCCTCTTCCGAGATTGTTTTCCTAGGCTTAGAAAAGGGGCACACTTGGATGAGAGCAAAACAGTTACTTTCTCTGGGCTGTTGTCTTGGTCTCTAGTCAATTCTGGCTGTTTTCTTTCATGGGCTGCCAGCTTGTCCAGGCTAACCTTTGATCTACTAATGAAGCACATGCAATTAGATATATAGGTATTTAAACAGTATAATATATAGCTTTTCGGTCCTCTAATGAAGCACTCACAATTGGATATATAGGTATTTAAACATTACTAGTTGTATGGTAGGTTACATTGGTATAGACACATGTTTGGGTGGTATGTTAACCATGAATTACATTTTCTTCTGTTAAGTATGACGGTCATCGTGTGGTTTAACATCTTCCTAACCATTGAGGATGTAAGCTTGTGGCATCAGCCGTGGGTTATTTCTCCAAGGAGAGAGCCAATAGCCAATTAGAATTGGGATATACAGACATAAGGCTGCCACTGCTGCACATATTTTAGGCAGATGATGTGTAGCTGGTGCGATGGAGGGGTTTTGCTTGATGGTTACAATGACAAACTAAAGGAAGAACTCAGAGAAGTAAAGAGAGAGAATGAGAAATCAAAGCCATTCTAAGATATCTTACTCCAATAAGACTTGCTAGGATCAAAAAAACAAATGATACCAAGTACTGGAGAGGTTGTGGGGAAAGGAGAACACTCATCCACTGCTGGTGGGAATGTAAACTCATACAGCCACTATAGAAAGCAGTGTTGAGAACCCTTGGAAGACTTGGAATGAACTTGCCACCCAACTCAGCCATACCACTCCTAGGCATGTACCCCCAAGACTCACCCCACCCCAGACATACATGCATGGCCATATTTATTTCCACTCTCTTCACAATAGCAAGGAGCTGGAACCAACCCACATGCCCCTCAACTGATGAGTGGATAGAGAAAATGTGGTACATCTACACAATGGAGTTCTATGCATCAGTAAAGATGACATCATGAGCTTTGCAGGAAAATGGCTGGAGCTAGAGGACATCATGCTGAGTGAAGTAACACAGTCCCAGAAAAACAAACAATGAATGGTATCCCTCATCTGTGGATACTAGTGCCAATTACCTAGTTGTAAGTATTTCTTGTGCAAGGCCCCTTGAACTTTTGTCCAAGCAGTTGGGAGTGAATGCATATTGGAAACAACAACAACAACAACAACAACAGAAAGGACTGCATCAAAGAACTGATTGAAACAGTGAACTTCTGCTCAAAACAGTCAACTTCCACATGGAGAATATCGAGAAAGACTGAGAAAGAGATGAAAAGCATGTTTGGCAGAATGCATGAGCTCTGGTGGGGTGGGGGAATAGGGTGGGGAACACGGGTCTAGATTTGATAATCTTGTACAAAATATATATGAAAAAATTAAATAAAAAAAGAAAACCATAGCCCCTCCTGAGATGAGATTATGGCTTTCAGCATTTTGTCTTCAGAGGACAAGGCAGACATGCCTCAGGAGGGATAAAGCTTGTGTATGCTACTCTTCAAGTAACACTTCCCTGGAGGATGGAGTGCAGGTTTCTGATGCCCAATATAATGAAAGCGTGGTAACACCTCTCATCTCCTGCTCACCTTCAAGATAACTGGAGTGAAACCCACCTTATAAGTTATCAGGGGAAGAAACCAGCTCTATTATTCTCAGCCATAATGGATCAATCCTGCCCCACACAACCGTACACTAGTGTTCCATTTACCTCTTATTCTATGTTCCGTGAGCATTGGGCATAAAGTTTGTATTAAAAATTTGACACCTAGGCTTGGATTATTCAGAGACAGTCTCTATGTACAACCAATTGTGGAAATCTGTAATAATCTCCATTTGTTGAAAAAGACAGTTTTTTTTTTTGATGGGTGGTGACTGGGATATGTGTCTCTTAATATAAGGATCCATATTTTACAGGTAGCAAGAAATTATATTTGTCTAGAAATATGACAGGGGTTTTCTCTAAGTTATATGACCTCTCTAGCTAGGTGTATTTGGCTAGGCTTAAAGCACCTCACATGACTTTCCTCCCAATTTGTGGGCTTTTGTAGGAACAAAACTTTGCCTGGCTTGAGGCAGTACCTGCAAGTTCTGTCCTGGAACTTCCACGAGTTATCTGATATCTCCATGGGGATTCAAGTTGCTTCTGTGAGTTATCTTAGCTCCGTGAGGTTGGGATATTGCAGTATATCTTGCCTCACCTATCTCTGCAAAGTTCCAGACCCTGATGGCATTTTCCTTTGAGGTATTGAGCAAAATGTCACACCTCTAGTTTACTGGTGGCACAAACAGGAGATCTGCTGCCCCGAGTAGAAGATGGCCAGCACTTCCCTTCCTCTTGTTCATACCCTTTTGCCCCCCACTTTCTTGCCCAGACTACAGTAGCTTTGGTATGTTAGCACATTGCTAGCCTGAATAAAAGGGAGTCACTTTTCTCCTGGACCCTCTCTTTGAGTCCATTTCATTTCTCATCGGGTGGCTTCTAGTGGTTCCCTCCCCACTCCTTGCCCAGAATCTCAGCTTAGGAACTGTTAGCCTGCTAGCAGGAGACAGCTCTAAGTCTTGTAGCCTTGTGAAGCTGTGAGCCTGGGTCTATGATGGAAGGACATCTCATGGATTGTGGCCACGCATGATTAAAGGGCCAACAGATTTTATATATATATATGTGCTTTATGTCTAATTAGGTAGCTGATGATTACTGTCAAGAAAATAGTGTCATTACTACACCAATGTTGTTTGATATTTGTGCTGCATAGCTTTAGTGCCAACTTAGTACAACTGGATTGAGGAAGCCTCATTTGGGGAATTTCCCCTATGCCTGTGAACATGTCAATGGGGTATTTTCTTGATTATTCAGTAATTTGGGAGGGCCCTGCCCACTGTGGACAGTGCCACTCCTGAGCAAATGGTGCTGCACTGTATAAGAAAGCAGGCTAAGCATGGGATAGAGAAGCAAGTCACTCACCAGTGTTCCTCTGTGCCCTGTGCTTCAGCTCCTGCCTCCAGATTCTTGCCCTGAGTTCCTACCTTGGGTTTCCTAAATAATGAACTGTGACTCTAGAGATGAAAGACAAATAAAGCCTTTCCTTCCCAAATAGAAATTGGTCAGAGTGTTTTGTCACAGCAATTGAAAAGAAGGAGAAAGTAGAAGAGAATTTTTGTCAACTTGACACACAAATCACATCACTATTGAACCACAACCTTTTAATTTCTTGTCCCCAAGATATGATGTTAACATCAATGTAATAACATAAGACAGTACAACCTTAAAAGTCCCACAGTACTTAAAAAATACAAATACTTAAAAAATTCACAGTCTCTTTTAAAAGTGTCTTAACTGGGCTTCTGTGAAAACAAGTAGTGTCTTATTCCAAAACCTATGTCCAACAAAGTAGCTCAAGGATGGACTCCCTGGATTCACTCATCATCTTCTTGGCTCCAAAGGGTTTCAGCAATTCCACTTCTTTGACTCTGATGTCTACAGCACACACAGATTATCTTTCAGGCCCAGACTGACTCCATTCCACACCTGCCCTTGGTGGTTATCCTATGGTCCTGGCTTCTCCAAAAAGCTGGGGATTCCACGGAAACTGAGCTGAGGCTGCACCTTCACCAATGGGTGCTTCTGACCTCTCTTAGTGGAAAAACTTCAGCTTCTTTTCATGATCCCTGCAATCCTGGAATCATTGGAACTGACAGTGCATCTTCACCAATAGCCTTTCCTGGCCTCACATAGTGCCAAATCTCAGCTGCTGTCTGTGATCATTTACATTTCAACACCAGAACCATACAGGAGTCTCTTACACATTACCAAGTTCTGCTTCCAGCTTGAAATGGAGTTTCAGAGCCACTCTGGACCACAGCTTCTGCGTGCTTGCCCTGAGGAAATTCATCCGAGAAATTTGCATCACAGTGATGCTGGTCTCTTCTTACTTATAGTTCATTTTTCAGCCCCAGCTAACCAGCAACAATTGTCCCAATAAAACAAAGGTTTCACTTCAGGTTCTGGTCTCTTGTTATAGCTGACTATTCAGCCCCCACCAACAAGAACCCACATGATCTCAATTCAAAAATATAATGCAAACACCCATGTTGGTCTCTCTCCCCTTTGAAGCTTCAGCTGCCAGACCTCCATCTTCTACAACTTTCTCAGCATAACTGTTTCATGTTCCACAGCAACAACCTCTAAGCACTCAATGGCATTTCCAGCCCAAAGTTCCAAACACTTTCCATTATCCTCCCCCAAACCCCAAGGCCAGGTCTGTCTAAGCAATATCCACTTTTGGTACCAATTTCTCTTCTAGTTTCTCTTCATTTGCTGTGACCAAACACACATTAGGCTCTATGTGGCGGGAAAGGATTTATTTTGTCATACATCTCCTTGGTCACAGTTGATCACTTAAGGAACCCAGGGTTGGAGCTCAGGGTAGGAACCTAGAGGCAGGAGCTGAAGCACAGGGCATGGAAGAATGCTGCTTACTGGCTTACTCCTCTGGCCCATGCTCAGCCTGCTTTCTTTTCTTTTTTATTTAATTTTTTAAATTTTATTTATTTCCATTTGTGTATGAATGTACTGTCTGCATGCAAGTCTGTGCAGCCGTGACGTGCAACGCCGTGGAGGTCAGAAGAAGGTGTCGGACTCCCCTGGAACTGGAGTTCTCCTGGAATTGGAGTCTCAGACGGCTCTCGGCTGCCATGTGGGTGCTGGGGATCGAACCTGGGTCCTCCGAAAGAGCGGTCAGCGCTCTTAACCGCTAGGCCATCTCTCCAGCCCCTCAGCCTGCTTTCTTAAACAACACAGAACCACGGGGCTGGAGAGATAGCCTAGCGGTTAAGAGCACCGATGCTCTTGCAGAGGACCCGGGTTCGATCCCCAGCACCCACATGGCGGCTAAGAACCGTCTGTAACTCCAATTCCAGGAGAACTCCAGTTCCAGGGGAATCCGAGACCCTCTTCTGACCTCCGTGGCATTGCACGACACGGGTGCACAGACCTGCATGCAGACAGTACATTCATACACATACAAAAATAAATAAATAAATAAATAAATAAATAAATAAATAAATAAATAAATAATAAAAAAAAAAAAAAACACAGAACCATGTGCCCAGGGATGGCACTACCCACAGTAGGCTGGGCCCTCCCATATCATTGAACAATCAAGAAAATACCCCCATAGATATGGTAATAGGGCAGTCCAATGGAGGAAATTCCTCAACTGAGGCTTCCTCAACCCAAGTGCGTCAAGTTGACACTGAAGCGATCTAGCACATCCTTGTTTGAGTTGTATTATTGTGATTATTAGGCCTTGAAGCTAGGATTGGATTCTAATTGATATTCTTCCTTAGCAGCTTTCACAGTCCATAACAACCCTTAGTGAAGATTTGCTCCTTTGAAAGTTTATAACTGCAACATTCATTCTTATTTTCCCATTTTTCAAATCCATTTCAGTTCAACTCTAAGATCCACTGATGAAAACACTCAGGGAATTAAAATTAGAATTCAAGTGTCACCTGTGCCAGCTTTTATCTTTGAGTTATACATCAGAGTTCTGGCTTCACTGTGCATACAGTAGATGTGTTACTAACTCATATTTCATTATTTTTATGAAAGATATCATTTTAATGTGTGACTCAAAGTTTGGAAGATTATAATAGGTCTTTGTGTACCAAGCTTTTCTCACATTACTTAAAGTGGATATTGTATTATTGAAAGGTATATACTATGGAAATAAATTTCTCTTTTTCTAATTCTACCAGAGGTAGTCTTTAACTATTGATAAATTAAAATCTGAGATACTGTTTTCCCATTCTGTTGACTTGTAATAACAAGAAAAATGCCAAAGTTTTGATATTGATATAAAATTAAATGTGACGCTTTACCAAACATCGGTTCTATGCCTTCCATACTGAGTCTTCTTTATTTCATTTTATTTAAAATGTCTTAATGTTAAGCAAGAAAATAAATGGCTGTATATAGTCAACTATATCAAATAGAACACCATAAAAATTTCCTCCTCCTCCTCCTCTTCCTCCTCCTCTGTTTTTTCTTCCTTCTCCCTTCTTCTTGTATTCTGAAACTGTGTGTGGCTGGTTGGGTTTTGAAAAATGTTTTAGTCTTTTCGGTTTTGAAATGTTCATTATTTATGTCTTATGTACATCATTATCTTTACTGTAGTGACTTACTTATATGTTCACTTTTAGTTACTTAAATCAAATGAATTGATAGAGCTGAAAATTATTCAGTGCAACTATTTTAATATCAAATTAAAGAAGAGTCTTTCAAAAATTCTTCTTAAACACTTAATTAACCAGGGCAATCTCTATTTGGATGAATTTTTTTTTCTCCTCACAGAAAATGCAAGCACATACATTTTCCCTTTTCATAAAAAGCTCATCATTATATTAACAATAAACGACTTAGGGGCCAGGAGAGATGCCTCAGCAGTTAAGAGCACTGGCTGCTCTTACAGGAGGACTCAAGTTCAGTTCCCAGTGCCCAAATGGCAGCTAACTACCATCTGTGACTCCAGTTCCAAGTGATCCAACACAGCACTTCTTGGCTCAGGGAGCACTGCAGTATATGCATACACTTACATACATGCAGACAGAACACTAATGGTCATAAAATTAATTTAAAAATACAGTATGGCATTTAGATATTTTACACTTTTCTCTCAAAATATAGACAATATTTTACATTAGGCAAAATAATATTTTAATTTTGCATGCTTCTCATTGATTAAATACAAAACATTTCAGATATGCTGAAAGGTAGGGATTTTCTCAGAGATAGGTATTCAGCCTGGCAAAGTTTTATCACTTAATAAGAAAGAATGATAAGCATAAAGGCTTTAAAACAGTATAATATTGCTGAGCATGGTAGTGCACGCCTTTAATCCCAGCACTTGGGAGGCAGAGGCAGGCAGTCTCTGTGAGTTCAAGGGCAGCCTGGTCTACAGAGTGAATTCCAGGACAGCCAGAGCTACAGGGAGATCCTGTCTCAAAAAGACCAAAAAAAAAAAAAAAGACCCACCAGTATAATATGTATTCTGAATGGTGTTAATTGTAAATTTTCATGAGTGCAGATGGAAGAAGGGATTCATTTAGGACATGTTATCAGGAAATGCCCCTAGCTTCAATTGTATCCCAGGGATCAGGAGATGAGGACCCTTAGATCCTTTCTGTGTGTGACTTCCAACTAGACTCTAATTAACTTCCAAAGGAGGATTTTTCCTTTGTTTTAGCTCTTTGTTTGTGATAACCATATTCTACACAACAGGGCAATCCTTGGGTAATAAATGACTCAGTAGACATTATCTGTACATTGACCTTAGATTTGACCTTAAACATATTTTGTTCAAAGAGTATATTCAATTATTGCCACTTTTTGGTCAGCATTTGTTTGACTGTTCCATGAATATGTGCAGGAAACATGAATGATCTAAAATATATCAACCTGACACACATGAGAAAAAAAAAAGACATAACTACACATAGAGTATTCAAGTATGGAACATTTTGCTGTTTGGTTTGTAGGAGAAGCATGTCTGCAAGCCATAAATAAATGTCTAAAGAATGAAATTTAGAAAAAAAATCATATGTAAATTGAGCTGTTTTGTTTTGTTTTTCTTGCTCTGTGACCCAGACTGGCCTTACACTCATGGCAGAACACTGCCTGTCCTTACTGAGTGCTGGTGTGAGAAACAAAATATGATGGTCTTTGTTCAATACAAATGTTTCTTTTGGGGGGGCATACCCTTTAGCTATCCTTAATTCAGACCAAAGATTTATCACAAGATGAGATGGCTTACTAGGTGACTAAGCTCATTCAATGACAAGTGGGAAGATGATGAAACTTAGGTGACCTTCAGGAAAGATTGTACTTTTCTGAGTATATGCCCAATAAGGCAAAAAGGAAATAAACTTGCACTTAGGGCTATAAAAATGGATGTTTCTTGCCTGCCATTTTAGCTGGATTGGCACCCATCCTTACAAGATCATAAAATGAACTGCCTTCTTTGCCATTAGATTTTTGCTATTAGTTTTTACAAAGAGGATCTGTTCCCCACACTGGAATCAAAGGCATGAAACATCATTATCAACTCAACATTTTTTATCTAAGTGCCAGTTTATAATTATATTTAACTATGTCTGATTGCCTTTTTCCTTTCTCCCTCTTACTTCATCCTAACCAAGACATTAAGAATATCTTTGGATACCGGGCTGGAGAGATGGCTCAGCAGTTAAGAGCAGTGGCTGTTCTTGCAGAGGACTGGAGTTTTGTTCCCAGGATCCACACTGTGGCTCATAACTCCAGTTCCAGTGGATCTGATGTCCTCATCTAACTTCTCTACGCCTTGCATCGCATGGGTGCAGTTATATACTTAAATAAAATTATTTTAGAAACAATATCTACAGACTTATCAACCATTAGCATTTCCAAACAAGCAAAGACTTTAATTTTTATTGAGATTTGTGCATTCCATATAGATCATGTTAATCAAAATTTAGACCTCTGCTTCTTTCCCTGCCATCCATAATTACCACTCCAGATTTCTGGTATTCTGTCATCTATGTTCTCTTATCTAGTCATATCTATCCAGATGACTAATTGTTTGAAAACATTGATTACATAAAAGGTTTTTTTTTAAACTTCGGTATTAAATTTTGCAACTACTAAGAACACAAGTGAGCCTACCTGTTCTTCAGAAATAATTGAGTCTTTCGAGGTTAAAGTTGCAAATATTCTAGTCTGTTGGATGATGCAGGATTCTCTTGCTCCCTCTAGTGAGCTGCCTTTCAGCCATCTTTGTTCTTGTAGAAGACCCTTCACAGGTGTCCTCTTCTCTCTCCTTTTTCCCTGCTCCACCTTCAGTTCTTCCCTGTCTCTATCTGTTTTCCTAGTACTCTGCTTTAGTGAAAATCATTAGCAAAGACCACTCACAGCATTTCAGTCCTAGGAAATCACAGATAACCGCATACAGTTGTTATTACTATCCTTAGATGATAACCTCAACCAGGACAGAAGATACCATGATACCATGGGTTGGACTGAAAGAACGTCTGACTTTTCCCTATAAAATTCTTTCAATGATATTGTTAAATTCCCAGGAAATATTTTAAAGCTGTATTTTTAGGAAAATTCTGATAGCAAGTTCCTATCTTTCTTTCTTTCCTTCTTTCTTTCTTTCTTTTTCTTTCTTTCTCTCTCTCTTTCTTTTTTTCATTACTTATTTATTTATACATGTTTTTATTATGTAGCCAGGGTTATCTTGGTACTCAGAATGTATCACAGAGTGTTGTCAAACTTGTTATCCTCCTGTCTCAGCAGCTCCAGTGCTGGGATTATAGGATTACAACAATGTACATTAGTTATAATTTTAAAAGTAAACAGCTGGATACCCAAAACATGTAAATAGATATGAAAACAAGGACCATTAGTAAAGCAGAAAATAAAAACAGATACAAGAAGAGTCACTAGAATGAAATTCAATGTGATGGCTCTAATGTAGGATGCTGGTAAAAGAATTGTTGACTATTTTCTTTCTTAAGAGTTGACTTCTTACATTCTTTCTTAAAGAGTTATTGATCAAAGTGTCATTATAGGTAATACTGGTATTACGGAAAAATATATATTTATTTATTTTTCTTTTAATATTATTTTAAATATGTTATTTATTATTCTTTAACTTATATGTGTGAGTGTGTTGCCTGAATGTATGTTTGTGTATCCATTTCGTTCTACACCCCTGGAAGTCAGAAGGCATTGGATCCCCTTGAATTGGAGTTTCAAAAGGTTCTTAGCCAACCACATGGGTGCTGGGATCTGAACTCAGTTACTCTGGAAGAACAGCTGGAGCTCTTAACCATTGAGTCATATCTCCAGTCCCATATATTATTACTTTAATGGGTAAATGTATACAGTTACATTAGGAACATTTACTTTTCTAATTCTTGATCCTTCTTGTTTAAAATGACTGTTACCTAAGTATGCCCAAAGTACACACATACAGTGTAATGTCTTCTTAAGTGGAATTACAAAATACTTTCAGTTTTAATTGGATGAGTTATACAACAAGACAAAAACTTAGCTGGATAGTATCCATAAAAGAATGATTAATTATTTCAAATATTGGGTTTGAAAAAAAATTATAGCTATAAATATAAAATCAGTTCAGAGAGGAAGAAAATGATAAAACATAAAATATGATCGAGGTAGAAGACAGGAATTTTCTTTCTTTCCTTTAGATTTATTTACTTTTATTTTTATGTGTTAGAGTGTTTTGTCTCCTCTATATTTCTTAAATTCCTCTTTCTCCAGTGGTACAAAGAATCCAGACCAGAAAACCTTAAAAATCAACCTTACACAGGTAAAAAGAAGAAATGACTCTTACAGAACTGTGCTTTCCATGTTTTTACTTGCAGGATGCTTTTCCCTCCTGGATATTATGTGTTCTGAACAATTGAATTATGACTTTGGCTCCCGGTCAGATCCTGTTGAGTCACTGAACATAAATTGATGAATCTTAAAGTTAAGGCTCATAACTCAATTGTCCAATGTACATCTTGCAAAAGCAATTTGGATAAGCAATAAAAAGAATGGGAAGAAACTGCCAGGAATGTTCTTCATTTCATTTTGTTTGGTTCTTAGAGAGAGCTTTGCCCAGTAAATGTGTTTTGCATTCTTTAAATTTATTGCTTTTTTTGAAACAATTGCAGTAATTTCTAGGTTGCCAGATTTGATGTTTTATCATCTTTCGAAACCTCATAATTCTTGAAAAGAAATGAAAAAATGCTATTATACTGTAAGACAATTTCTTCTTCAAAATGAATAGAGGGAACTCTGACTTCTCCTCCATGTGTCTCCTTCACCCTCAGAATCAAACATTCATCCAACTCCTTATAGTTTATATACCTGATAAAGCTGAAGATTTTGTATAGTATATATTGTTGTCTAAACTATAAACTTCATTTGGAAATATCTATAATTTTGTATCTACTTTTGTATAACCAGTATTAAAAGGATTATCACATGCCTAAGAAAATGATTAATTCTAATATTACCTACAATAATAAATAATATTTGCTTAGTTCTTACTGTGTTCCAATTACTAAAATAGACAAATAATAACAATGAAACAAACAATAGAAAAATTAAAAAATTCCTATTCATTAAAGTAATAATATATACTGAGAAATATTTTAGATACTCCATAGGTAATTTTTCTTTTAATTTCCAATAATAAATAAAATACTTAAAGAATAAATTTCTTTTAATTTCATAGATAACAATGTTTGGATATGATTAGCTCAAGTTGGTCAATGAAATATTAAAAAGACAGGACATAAAGTTGAGAGGGAGGGATGTGGGAGGAATATCTGACAGGGTTAGAAGGAGGAATTAAGAGTCTATATGATTCAAATATACTGTATGGATTTCTAAAATAATAAATATATGTTAAATGCATTTTTTGAATGTTTAGGAAAAGTTTAGACACAAAATCTGTACCTAAGGATTTTAGGATTTCAGAAAACATGGGCTACACAAAACCACACAAACCATGAATTCACAGTACCATCAAGTTATTTGGGCAGATGTAATTCATATATAAAATCTGAAGAGTGAGATGGAGTCATTAACAGGTCTTGGAAAATGAAACATTCAAAGTTTCTTTGAAGTACGGTGGATCTGAGAGAGAACCAAGGAAATACAACCCCCCAAAGTTAGAAAGAATAAAATGCTTTGTAAAGGGAAGTGAAAGCTTATAAATCTGCATAGAGAATGATATTCAGTAATCCACAAGAATTAGTTTCTCAAAGAGCTACCATAAAATTAAATAAAATGAAAACAACAAATAATACAACAGAAAATGTCACTAAGATAGCTAACATTACTCCTGATTTGGTAACACATCCCTTTAATCCTATCTCCAGAGGCAGAAGCAGGCAGGATCTCCTTGAGATTGAGGCCAGCCTGGTCCCTGTAGTAGTTTCCCAGCAGGCTGGGACTAGGGTCACCCTGTCATAAACAACAACAAAGATAGCTAACATCTATGAATTGTTTTCTACATGCAAAAAAGTAGCTTAAGGGAGAATGTATAAGAAATCAACTTTCTGAACAACACTATTGTTATATCTCTGTTTATCTGAAAGCAACTATGTTGTTATAATGTAAATCTCTTAATGGGCTCTAGAATCAATCCATCACTTATTTTCAGACTCTGTAATTACTGTATATGAGTGGAAAGTATGTATGAATATTTTAGAGTAATATAAAATTAAAGGAGGAAAAAGTGAATTCCTAAACACAAAAAAAGACTGAGAGAAAGATGCAGAATAATTATGGCAGAATGCATGATCTGGGGTGGGGTGGGGTGGGGGGAAGGGAAAAGGGAATATGTCTAAACTGAATGGAGAAATGATGTCTGAAATACACAAAACATCAATAAAAGCATTGTAAAAAATCTATTTTCTTCAATTTCTTTATAAATCATAAAAAGATGAAAGAACTGAGGAAGAGGTTACTAATGGGATATCTATGTAGAAGGTCTTATAAAAAGGGAACAGGGTCATAGAAAGAAAGCTAGCTATTGTGGGTGAGAAGTCTCATTATTGACAAAGTTGTTGACTGATGAGGGAACCAAAGTAGTTCTGATTGGTTGAATAGTCAAAATTTGGCCAGAACACAAGTAGAAAGCTGAGTGGCTCATACAAGATTTGCATTACCAACTGGCTTTCTTATTAAGGAGTCTAGCATACAGCAGGCAGCAGATTAGAAGATAGGTGGAAAAGTACTTCATCTTCTGCCTTCCTTTACCATAGATATTCAGAGTACCAGAAGATGACACATAAATTATAAGTGTAATAAAGTTCTGTGGAATCACTTCTGGATTATCAACAAGTAAGTAATTCACGTAATGAAAGGTCTATCTATATGTGCCTTCTTTAAACACAGGTAAAAAAATAAAAGATGTTTGCAGGGATTCTAGACAGGGCACAAGAGTTTGTGTTAAGGAATTGACTGTCGAATATTGTGGAGCATTTTGCATGTCTTCCTTCCTGTCTTGAACTCACTTCTCTTAGGATCCTGTAAACCTAATTCCTTGTTTATGGCCTCAGAAGTGATTTTTTTTTATTATTTTATTTCTGTATGTGCATGAATGTACTGTCTGCATGCAAGTTTGTGCACCGTGTCATGCAATGCTGCGGAGGTCAGAAGAGGGTGTCGGATTCCCCTGGAACTGGAGTTCTCCTGGAACTGGAGTTTCAGACGGTTCTCGGCCGCCATGTGGATGCTGGGGATCGAACCCAGGTCCTCTGCAAGAGCGGACGGCACTCTTAACCGCTAGGCCATCTCTCCAGCCCAGAAGTGATTTTCACAAACGGCTTTCTTTAATGGTCAAAGCCGAGAAAAAAATATGTCCCTTCATGATCTCTCCTCATGAGGGTGTTGTTTTCCTTCAGATCTGAGAAAATGTGTTTCTATTATTTATTTTCTCTTTTATTTTACTTATTTTAAATATATTCTTATTGAGGTTTTGTGCGTTTTGCATAATAGATCTTAATCAAATTTAGACCTCCCCCCTCTCCCATTCTTGCCCTCCTCTCTCTCCACCAGCTTTCATATTTTCTCTCATATATGTTAAAGCATATCTGGTCAAGCATTTGTACCCAGATGCCCTTCGGTGCAAGTTCATGCACTGGAGACTAGAGCCTTAAAGATTAACTCTCCCTCACCCTGCAGCAATTTGTTGCCAATATTTCCTCGGCTAGGATTGTCCATATCCCTCATTCTATGCTGGGTTTTTGCCTGATTGAGTTTATGAGGATATTGTGCATGCTGTCACCATTGTTGGAAGTTCTCAGACGTCTGAAAATTCGTTTCCTTATGTTCATGAACCACCCTGGCTCTTACAATCCCTTGCCCCTCCTCCACAATTGTCCATGAGCCATGGGTGTGTGAGGGATAATATAAGAGTCCTATCAGGGGACACACATTCTGCAGTCTCTTACTCTCTAAAAATGGCTAGTTGTGCCCTTCTGCATACATCATACTCTGTTGCATAAGGAAACTTTGCTGGTGAGAATTGAGGGATGTACTAGTGCTCTCTCTACCTGCTCTTCCACTCTGTTCTATGAGCCCTAAGTGTAGAGTCTCCACCATAGATGTGTGGCTCAGGTCTGGACATTTCTCACACATATATTCTCTGTGTCTGACCAGTTTTGTAACTGCAATAGGCTCTTTCTGTTTCAAAATGAAGCTTCCTTGGTCAGTTATATACAGCATACCAGTCTGTAAATAGGTCTATATCTAGTATGCAGAGATATTTCAGAGATTGGGTTCTTACTAAGATATATGACCACTCCAGCCACCTGTATTTGACTATATTTTACCACCCGTGAGTTCACTAACATTTACAGGGTTTAAATCCAATTAAATAGCTGTTGATTATCCCCTAGAAAAAGTACTATTACTGCCCCAGTAGAGATAGGTTGCTGTACCACACCTTGTGTTTATTAAGGCTTCCAGTTAGATTGGACAACTGATTGATTTTTTTTTTTTTTTCCCTTAGCAGTTTGCATAGAATCCTGTAGAACCGTGAGAGTTAGTCTTTAGGGAGACTAGCTTCCTGGTCAGTTCCATCTCTGAATTTCCAAGTCCTGTGTTCAATGTATGTTTTTACTTCAGCTATAGGATCTTAATTTTAAGTCCTGGGAGCCAAACAAGGGCTGTGGCAATAGCCTGTGCTACTTCAGGAGTGTTTTAGATTATCCTCACAGGGATTGAAAGGAGGTTTCTCCTGTCTGGCATGGTATTTCTTGTTATATAGCCTTCAGGTCTGCAATAGCACTCATGTTCAGATATTGTATTTGTATTCCTCAGAGGTATTTTGACTTTTTAAGAAATTCTCTAGACTCTAAGCTCTATAGAAGCAAGGATTTCAAAAATCTCATTTGTTATATCTTTAGTCTGTTAACAAATATTTGGCACATCATAGATTTTCACTAATGTATTAAATTGTTAAAGGGTATAATTGTATCTAATTACCTGTTTAGCTTAATAAATCCCTAAACCTATTTATTCACTGTGTTTGCTACTATCCAGACCAAGAGTCAAATAATGTCATGGTCCTGCAAAAAATTTCATGTAACATTAGACAAGGAATTTTCCATTATCTAGGGAGACAATCAAGGGAAAAAAAAGACAAGATGTAATATATTTTGTAATATATTTTCTTCAAAGATAGTAACATATTTGATGTCATTAGTTAATTCTGCTTCTAATATGGACTTGATGAATACACAATGAAAGGGGTAGATTTTCATGTTTATTGGACTAAGTTCAAAAGATTTACTTCATTTTTAAGAATTTTTAGGAAATATTTTATTATTTTTATTTTATGTTTATGTACAATTGCATTGCTTGCACCTGTGTCATGCAATGCCCATGGAAGTCAGAAGAGAGTGTTGGATCCCTTGGAATAGGAGATATGAACATTTGTTAGCTTCCATGTGGGTACTGGGTACCCAATCTGTGGCCACCACAAGAGCAGCCATTGCTGTTAACTGGTGAGCCATCTCTCCAGCACCAAGAATATCATTTCTAAGCCTTATTTAAATGCCATTATAGAAGTATGTGTGTATAGTTTGGATCATGTGTCTTCATTCATTTTAAACTTCTACAATAACCACCATTTTTCTTCAACACAAAATGTGACTGCCTTAGCTTGGGGGCAGCATGGAGCTACATTGAACAAAGATATTCTGTTATCATAGGGATATGCATAATAAAGGTCATCAGCAATAAATATTTGGAACACTGTGTTTATTGCTTCTCCAACAATAATGATGCATTCTAAAATAATAAAGATTAAGCTGTGTGGCATAAGAAAGGGAGGAAACAGAATATTAGCAAGGTTGGTTCATACATCTCATGCACAGTGAGCTTGTTAATGAGTCTAGGAAGAGAAAGAGCAGGAACACATTTCAGTCTAGCTTCAGGGAAATTTAGCCAAGGTCTCAGCTATCTGAGCAGCAGAGGAGAGGGAGCATTTTCCAGAGAACAAATTACAAAAAGCATTCAAAGTAGAGATAGGGCAATATAATTTCAGGAACAAATCAAAGAAGGAACTAAATTCACATTCATCAACTATGTACTTGGGAAGACTTGTACTCTAAATCCAATTGTGGGACAAGCCAAGGCACGCATAGTTCTGTTCGAATGTGTTCTGGTCAGGGTCATCAAGGGCAACATAATCAATAAAATAAATATATATTATAATTGTTTTCTTTTTATTTTTGTTCTTTAATAAAATGTTAGCCGTATAATGATAGCTATCTGCATGCTGGGGAGGATGAGCACTTAGTAGTTGCTTAGTCCAGAAGTCTGTATGTCTCAGCAGATTCAATCTAGTAATAAAGTCATGGGAGATTCCTAGAGAGCCACTATTCTTCAGTTTATGTTAGAAGGCTGAGGAACTTGGATTCCTATATCTGCATGGGATGGCAGCAGCAGTAGCAGTAGCAGCAGCAGCAGCAGCAGGGTAGATGGACTCACCAATGCAGTTGATGAATTTATGGACAGGGTAAAATTATTTAGGAACAAAATGCCAAAGGAAGTGGGCAAAAGCAAGTGAGTTTCCTTCCTACTTTATTATATGAGCCTCTGCCAGCAGATGCACCCAAATTATTGGTGCTTCTTCTCATCTCATTTAATGTATCAAGAAAAATGTCTCCTAAGCATGCCAAGAGGTTCATCCAATCTATTCAACCCCTCACAAATGCACCTATGCAGATACATGTCTCATGGCTGCTTCTTGATCCTGTCAAATTTACAATCAACATTAACCATCATAATTGTGACAAATCCACATACTTTAATATTTTACAGATATTTTATCTCTGCTTGGGCAATTCACAGACAGTATCTGTGTGTGTCCAGTTGTGGGATTCTGTAATATTGTTCATCCAGTGCAAAAGAAACTTCTTTATTGGTGGTATCTGAGATATTTGTCCGTAAATGTAAGGGAACCTCTTTTACAGTTAGTAAGATGTTGTCTTAGCCTAGAGATGTGCCACATCTACAATGCAAACTGTACAACTAACGCTCATGCAGCATAGAACAAGGGACCAATAGAACAGTAACCTCTTAACTCTCATTAAGGAAGCTCCCTCATTTCATGTGGGGCCAGGAATTCAAAAGGATATGAATGACCAAATCATGGAGATTAGGAGTCTACAGAATGTGGGTGCATGAATGGGTTGTCTATATTCAGCTTTACTCACCCATGTCTCAGGGAATATTTCAGAAGTGGGGGCAGAAAAATTGTAAGAGCCAGGGAGGTGGTGCAAGACCATATGAAAATAGACTCCTACAAGCTTCTGGTACCTTGCTCATATGATTCTACAGAATTGGTTTCAGCATGCACAATACCTACGGAAGCTCAATCAGACAAAAACTCAGCATGAAACTGCAGAAATGGGTAAAACCCAACCTTAGATGAAGAAATATGGGAAGCTGATCATGGTTGGATGGGGAAGAACTGGACTTCTTTAAGCAAGGGACTACTGATAGACTAACTAAAGATCAGAGAATGATCTGGTGCTGGGGAGTGACTGGGGAGATTAATTTGGTACAGTGGATCCTGACACAAATGACAGAATGTGTGAGCTCTGGGATGCCAAAGGAGAAAGGGGTATAAAGGCAATAAAGACTGATTGAAAAGTTATGTATGAAATGTACAAAATTTCAATTAAAAACAAAAATATTTTATTTATTATTTTAATTATATGTGAATGAGAGTATTGCCTGGATGTAGGTTAGTACACCTTTGTCATGCAATGCCTGTGGAGATCAGAAGAGAGAGTTGGATTCCTCTGGAACTGGTACTATGGGTGATTGATAGCTACCATTTGAGGTTCTGGGAATCGAACCCAGGTCCTCTCCAAGAGTAGCTGAAGCACTTAACCATTACCCATTTGAATCCTAAGGAGATAAAGAGAACTTAGAATATTTGTGAAACAGTAGATACACTGCTCCATTTTATGTAGTCTCAGAATGCTATATCTTCATGTAAGACTGCTTGATGAAATGTACAGCAAATCAAGGTGAAATTTCAGTCATTATAGTGCTGGTAAACTTGCAAAGTCAACACTATAAGAAGATGATGAAATATTTACCATATCAAGGTGAAGGCTGGAGAAAATTATATTGAAATCCCTATCTTGTATTCTGGATATTCCATAAATGATTTGTTAAAGCTAGGATACATTTCTTTCCCATTATTCTGAGTCTAGATCTTAAAAAGTTCTTTAGAGGAGTTCAATCAAACATAAATTTAAAAAGAAAAAAAAGTAGCTATTTTCAAGTGGGTGTTTCAATGAACACTAAGGCTACAATATCAATTTTACTTGAAGAGCTGATTGAAATGAATTAAACTTAGAATACTTAAAATGAACAGATGAGCAAGGTCTTTGCATTTCTTAGATTTTTTTACTACAATTTGTAATATCTTAGTATTTAATATATTTAATAGAATCTGCTGAAGGCGATGTCTTTTATATTCCCTAATGGTTCATGTGTAAAGGCTTTGTTCCCAGATTATTGCAGCTGTCAGGCAGTACTTCGTAAAAGGTGGGTAAGTGAGTTATCTGTACCTCATGAGGCAGTTCCGTGAGGGGGCTGAGGAACTCCTGCTACCTTCTTGTTCTGTTTTGCTTCTGGGTAAAGAGGTGATTAAAATTCATCTCTGACACATTCTTGTCATGGGTTTGAGCTTTATCATATCTCAAACCCAAATACCAATTAGCCATGCATTAGATCCTCCGTGAATTCAATAGATCACTTCACTTTATAGAATCATTTGTCTCAGGTATTCTCTCATAGTGATGGAAATCTCACTAACTCAGAGCCTCATACAATATTGCTATTGTTTGTTAATCAATAGGTACTTGACTGTATTTCTGTACCATACATTGTGCAAGATATCATGAGTTTAATGATCTACAGGAAAGTCTCTACTTTCAACAAATATGGTAAAACAGATTTATGTACTAAAATGAATATGAACAAAGCATTGTTGTTGCTGGTGGTGGTGTGGTAGTGGAGTGTGTGTGTGTGTGTGTGTGTGTGTGTGTCGAGAGAGAGAGAGAGAGAGAGAGAGAGAGAGAGAGATTACATTGTATATATGAGTACCCGTGTATATTGGTGTATGATGTGTAGGTGCAAATGTATTAATGTTGGGTGTTTTCCTCAATCATCTTAGTTTTTGAGACATGTCTCCCTCTTTGAGCTAGGAGGTTACTGATTGGCTAGCCCCAGAGAATCTGCTATCTCTACTTCCTATGTGTTGTGTGAGTGGAGACATGCACTCTAATCTGTGTCCGTCCCTCATTTTTACATGGATACTGGGTCCCAAACTTAGATACTCATGTCCATGCAACAAGTACCTTCCTGAGTGAGCCATCTCCCTAACACTCAGACAAGCACTTTTGATTTATAGCTTCATAGAAGACATTCCCCAAAATGTTTTTCTTGGGTCAAAATGGAAAAAAAAAAAAAAAAGAAATATAACAGATGTTACAGGTTTTGTCAAAGTAACTCAAGGGCCATAGAGTAAGGAAAGAAATTCTCTATGTATGAAACCTGACCCAAATGGGGTGGCAAGAGATAATACAGAGAAAAGAAGTTTTGCTTTCAAAATTAAAGGGTGGTGAAATCCATGCCGCAGAACTTCAACTAGCATGTCTTTGCCATGTAGAAGCCCCAGCACCACTTGCTTTCAGATGAAGTCTAAATCATCAGAACCTCTGTCTAGGAGTGAGAGAAAACAGGCTGAAGCATGTGCGATGCAAAAATTAATATTTCAGTCAGCAGAAAACAACATGACAGAGTTAACAAGTGCATGCTTGAAGAAAAACACAGGCATGAGCAATGATTATATGTCAGTCAGAATTCCAAGGTTTATAAGACAGAAAATATAGATAAATCTGACTTTCATCACCTATGACATTTTAAAATAATGAACATTCCTGTTTGAAATTTTTGACATTGCTCAGGACTCAAATTCACACTATCACTGGTTTGCAGACAACGCTCACTCATCAACTTCTTTTAAGATCATGGAGCTAGACTATATCTGCAACATATGGGTTTTAGGATCTTAGGATTTCACCTTTTACCAGATTCCTTTCATTTAATGTACCTATTGGATTTCTTTTGAATTCTTTTTTTATAATTGTTTTGATTTGTTTATATTTATTTTATACATATGAGTCTTTTGCCTGCATGTATGTACCACATGTGTGCACTTCCTCCCTTGCTCTTACAATCTTTGTGCCCCTCTTTAGCAGTGGTTTCTGATCCCTGGATGTGTGGCTTTTAATATAGGAGGACCTACACTCTGCCTACTATTGTTATTCTTTATGCTTTGGCCATTTGTGTCCTTTTGTGTTCACGGCCCTCTGTTGCATGAGGGAGCTTCATTGATGAGAGTTGAGATATGCATTAGTATTCTCACTTTCACTTGTTCCACTGTGTTCTTAGTACCTTAGTTGAAGAGGTTGCATTGTAGGTGCCTTTGTAAATTCACAATCTCTGTTTGACAAGTTTGGAGCTCTGTAATAATCTTCACTGCTTGCAAAAGATTTTTGATGAATGGTAATGTGGTACCACACATTAGTTTCCTCTCATTGAGTGGCCTTTAAGTACTTTGAGGTGCATATTGATTACCTCTAAGAGAGAAACCCCACTAATGCCCAATATAGTTTCCTGTCCTTGTAGTTATTAGGCCATAAAGCTGGGTTTGATCATGTTCTCTCTTAGCATCTGAGTGTGGTGTCACATTCCTTTAATACCAGCCCTTAGGAGGTAGAATCAGGCAGATCTCTGTGAGACTGAATCCAGCCTGGTCCACATAATGACTTCCATACAGCTAGGACTAGGATGACCCTGCCAGTAAAATAAATCTACTCTTGAGAATCCATTGTATGTGTTTCAACAATAACTGAAAATATATTTGTTTTCAATGAGTTTATATAAAGGAGATTATGGGACAGAACATGAAAATTCAGTAGTAATCATGTGAATGCTCTGTATGGAAGCAGCCTACAACTTCGCGGCCACTCTTAACATAAGTAGTCCATCTTGGGCTAGCGAGATGGCCTAGCAGTTAAGAGCGCCGACCTCTCTTGCAGAGAACCCAGGTTTGATCCCCAGCACCCACATGGCGGCTGAGAACCATCTGAAACTCCAATTCCATGAGAACTCCAGTTCCAGGGGAATCTGACACCCTCTTCTGACCTCCGCGGCATTGCACGACACAGGTGCACAAACCTGCATGCAAACAGTACATTCATACACATACAGAAATAAATTAAAAATTTTAAAAATAATAAAAAAATAAATAGTCCATCTTATTTTCAATCTCTGTTTCTATTTTCATAGAAAGCTGTATTTACTAGTCGGTCTCTCAGTCAGAGATAAAGCTAGACAAGTAGTCACCTTTCATATTCCATGTGCATGTTGCATGTGAATACTGAGCAAAAAATCCATAAATGAATGAGATTCTTTAAGAGAGTGTTTTCAGTTTAAATCAAAGATACATTTAGTGATAATGTCATTCTATTTTACCTACCAGAGGGAAAATTTTCCAGGATTTTATGTATGTAAGATGTTCAAGACTATTGAGAAATAAAGTTTACCAATAGTCACAGAAAGGACAGTTGGGACAGGCTATATAGGAAATCTGAGAGACTGTTTGGGGTGACTTGCCATTTTATCTATGCATTTTAGAAGGAAATACTTGCAGGGTTCCTTCAGAAACCATAGGCAGGAATCACTGGAATATCTGGAATTTGGTAAAAAGAGAAGGAAGAAGAACAAGGCAAACTTGACTTTTTAAGCAATTGGTTATAGGTATGAAAAAGTATTTTGGAAACACTAGAAAAGGGGAGGTTAATTTTGCATGCAGTCATCCTGGAATTGCTTCACTACCCACCTTCAGTATGCACTTGGAGGTCATTGAAGAAAATGATAATGTTCCTGATTCAACAAAAAATTAATAAGCAGTTTTATGAATGCAGAGGCTTTAGGAGAATTTTATGTATGTATTTTATATAAACCCAGAAAATGTTTTACTTCATTACAAGCACTAGACAGACAAAAAAATTGCTCTGAAAGCATTCCTTTCACCTGTCCAATTCCAGAGATTTTTCCCAAATAAAACCAACTCAAAGAATGAATGAGGTAGAAATGTCAGAACCATTCCAATTTGGTGAAAGAATTCACTCCAGAATAAAATGTGGTGGGAAAGTTTATTGAGTCCTTTACAAGAGCAAAGGGCACAGTGCGGTGGGGAGGGGGGGGACAATAACGGAGCTGCTGGCATGAAAGGTTGAGCTATGGAGGAGATGAGGGGTAGGTTGGAGCTCCAGATTCTGGACAGTGTGATCCACAACACTAGTCCATTCATGAAAAGGAGTGTAGTCTGAGTTAATCACTTTTTATTCTTTCAAGTGGATACTCTGTGGTATCACTATTAATTTTGATTATTTGTCTATGTTCAGTTATTCCATTCTGTCCGTCATGGTTTGGGACATGAAGGACATGTTTTATTTGGGAGCAAACTTCCTAGACCAGGTTGTACTGTAAAAGTTCCTGATGGGACCTCATTCCATACTTAATCTCTCAGCCTTGATGTAGTTTCTACAGGTTCGATTTGGAGAAAGCTCCACTCAGAGAGATGAAATGCAGTAAATATTCAACTGGCCAAGAAAACTCACCATCTGACAAAAGGTTGGTGCCAGATTGAAAGCTGCAGAGTCTTGGGTTTGGCCCTGACATTATTGCTGATTGGTCTTGGTTGATATACCCTGCCTCTGTTTCTGAGACAATGTTCCACTCACTCTGTAGTCCAAGCTGGCTGAGAGCTTTTACAACCCCAGTTATGATCAGTCTTTTTGTGTGCCAACTCACGAATTTTTTTCAGACCATATAAAATATACTTGAAAAAATTATGGCAGATGGCAAAAAGAAGCATATTGTTTAAATATGAAAGCATTTATTTAATAAAATGAAGTAATAGTATTAGTACATAAAATTTTTAGAAACCCATTATGATGTAATAAAATATTTTGATACTATAACACTACTATTAATATTTTTTCATTGGAATCTATGTCATTTCTTACCAAACAATAAGAAATAAAAATAAGCAGAGTTATCACCATGAAAAACCGCTCTTGATAAATGATTGTAGCTTAAATATACATAAACTGCATACATATAAAACATGTAATATATGCTCCAAAAAGATGTAACTTGATTTTGAGTCAGATATTACAAAAATGTTACTGTTTACACTTAACACAGTAGAAAGGAAGGCTTCAAGGGAATATGGAATAAACGTAACAGAACTGAAGTTGCATTATTTCAACCAGAGGGCCACAATTGCTGTTTTCCAATATTGAAAAACAAAACAAAACAACAACTGCCCCCCAAAAAAAGAAAAGGAAAGAAGGAAGGAAGAGAGGGAAAGAGGGAAGGAAGGAGGGAGGGAGGGAAGAAGGGAGAAAGGGAAGAAGTTAGGAAAGAAGGAGACAAGCCAACCTTCCCAGGTTCATGCTTGGAGAGTATGAGAGTCATCAGCCTGTATACTCTGAAGCCCTCAGGCTTAGAGCGTGTCCCTAAAATACTGACCTGGACCTAAAGGCCTGAAAAATCTTACATGTCATGACTACATGGAAAGGAAAACGGTGAGGCTCCATTGCTGAGAGCCTGTTCTTCCCTTTGTTTTTGTGACTATGTTGATTTGCTTTCTTCTCCTTTCTTCAAAAGATGTCTGGATTCAGAACAAACCAGAACTTCCTGGCTACTTTTCCGTGACTTCTGTTTAAAAACACAGGAATAGAGGAATCTAAATTGGTTTGTTTGTTTTGCATCTCTTGTTTTACTTGTGTTAAAAACAAGTGCATGGAGAAAGTGAGATTTCTGTTTCCCTCCCCAGTCTCCTTACGCCTAATACATTTCTCCACAGAAGTGTGCCATAAATGTCTTTGGATTGTTTGATATGACTGCAAAGCTCACTTAAAGGTGAAGAACAAAAACAAAACTTTTAAATTCCAATCTCCAACGCATGCCTTTTGAAGGATCTGAGGAGTCAGCAGGCCCCACATGCTCACTGCCACTCCAAATGGAAGTCAGATCTTCAAAGCATGCTCAATATTTAAACTCTGGCAGAAATACTAAACTAATTATCTTTGGAAGCAGGATTGTGCATGTTTATTTTGTGATTTAATAAAAAGCTGACATAGCGGCCATTAGCTTCCCAGAGTGAGCTCTGTTTAATATGCAAAACACACAGAAATTAACATAGTAATTATGTTAGAACTAACAGGATACAAACATTTTAAATGAATTTAACACATTAAATAATTCCATGTCTTATGTGGCCCTAGTGTCTTTCACAGATGGTCACAACATTTGTTAATTTGTTCTACAGGTAGTGCAAATTAATGCAGTTTTCTTTGACTCTTATTCCGTTTTAATGTGGACAGATAGTTTTATTTTAAGTTAAAATTATTGTTACTTCGCTTAATGTATATTTGGTTCCCTTAATAAAGAAGATTTATGTCCTTATCAAAATGATGGCTCTTTTTGCATTCAACATTGAGTGCTGGGAAAGAAGAGAGGAAGTTAATGAAAGTACATGCATGTGATATTTCAGATTGCACAGCTGTTAATGCTACTCACACTATGCAACTAGAAACCATTCCATTATTTTCACAGCAATCATTTTTAAGACATTGACTATTCACAAGTTAGCCTATTGCTGTTACAAGAATACTAGGATAAATAACACTATGATTCCAGTGTTTTTATTATTTCTGTAAACTATTGAAATAAGACCTTCAGAAATTAATGTCTTCCCCTTTACCATCTAAGAAGGTAACAAATGTTTGGTAAGAATTCAAGTTAATAAAATATAATCATTAAAAATTATTTATTATTTTTATTGATAGGATTCCATGTAGTCTAGGCTAATCTGGCAATTGAGATCCTCCTGAATGCTGAGATTACAAGTGCGACCACATCTAAATGCAATAATAGAGCCTCAAAATGAGCATTAGTTTCTTGGAGAAATATCTGTTTTAAGCCTAGGGAGGAATTTTTAAAAGTTGAACCTGGATTATGTCTTTACAGAAAATTTTAAGGAAGTCTTCAAAGAATATTGTGATTTTGTGAGACTTAAAGAAGATTGCATTGGCTAAAGATGAAGTAATTCAGCCAATATTAGGGGACTGTGGCTTCATGGACATAATCCAATTTTATCAAACAATTAATTATTACAAAAATGAAATAGAAATCAGAGTGTTCTGCTGATATTCAGAGAATGGCAAGAATTTCTTTTTTCTTTTTTTTTTTTTTCTTTTTTTTTTGTCTTTTTGAGACAGGGTCTCCCTTTAATCCCAGCTGGCCTGGAGCTCACTTTGTAGACCAGGCGGGCCTTGAACTCACAGAGATCCACCTGCCTCTGCCTCCCAAGTGCTAGGATTAAAGGCGTGCACCCGGCAGAATTTCTTTTGCAAGCAGAATAAAATCAATAATTATTCTGTATTGATTACACAAAAGTCAGCATAGTCTAACAAACTGATCAATGAAAAATACTATTACTTTATGGAAATACATACCTTTGAAAAATATGAGGACTGATAGAATTAGATAGACACTTTTCTGAAAACTAATGATTTTATAAATATAGAAAGCATTCACTGAAAGAGAGAATTGGTGATAGTAGCCATCTCCTTTGACTTAGTATAAAAATAAAACAACATTTAAAACAGAACAACAAAGGAATTAAAACCCCCGATTAAGTGCAATTTTTCCCCTAGAGTTGGTGAACCATCTCTGAAGATGTTAATTTTGTTTTAAAATCGCCAAAGTGGCACCAAGTGAGCAGAAATCAGGGATACTGCTAAATATCCTAAAATATATAGGAAGTTACCCATATCAAAGAGCTATCCAAATTATGACCTAGACCTATTGAGGTAGAGAAAATCCTGAGTACAGAAGGCCATGTTAAAGAAAACCGTGCAGGAGCAATAAGTCAAATCTGACTGTCAGACATTGCAGAGTGGATGAATAGCCTGGTTCTACCACAAATAATTCACATATGACAGAACAGGACAAGAAGAAAGAGGAAAGGAAGAAAACATAGAATCCAAGAGTAATAAGATTTCAGACTCATCACTTAATCATAATATATGGCTCCTTTTATAGATTCTGGTGCATGAAGCAACAATGTAAGAAGTAAACTGTTGTAATCATAAATTTAGGGGAAATCCTGAGCTCTAACTGGCTTTAATAGACTAGACTCAGATCCACCCCATGCCACACCATCCTCCCTGATACAACAATTAAAAAGATAAGTCCTAGTGAAAGCAAGTTTATTCAATATGAAGATATAGTGAAGAGGAACAAATAAAGGATCTATTGACCTCAAGTCCATCTTTGGGATACAGATATGAGGCTTAGGTTAAAATAGAGGAAGATCTGATGCTGAGGAGTAAAGGCTATGTGTTATTAAGTAGCTGTCTTGAGTTTGCTGTCATAAACATAGTTGAGCATATTTATGTTTTTCTACCATGACAAAACGTATCGAAAAACAACAAATACATACCAAGAGGTACACTGGCCTCATCGGTAGCAACTGGCAACCTGCCATGTTTCCTTGATAGCCCTGGCCAAAGCAAAGACACGTTCTTTCATTCCAGTCTTATTTAGCAATACTAAATCTGATAATCACATATTATCAATGAGACATAAGTATTTTGTATACATGTGCATGTGTTTATGTATTTTTTGTGTGTGTTGCTACAAAATGTTAAAGAGTTTTTAGCAGATTTCAAGGAGTTTCAAGTAGAGTTGAGAGGCAGAAGGTGGGCAGCTGACAGGGATGCAAACCAAGGAAGTCTCTGGCAATAAGACTGAAAATTAGGCTGGAAGTCTAGAGAAGCTGCCGTTTCTGTTCCCTCTACTTTTACTGCCAAAGCGCCAGGTTGCAGATAGAATGGAGACATAGAGTGAGATGAAGGCTCATGGAAGCTGCCAAGATTCTTCACTGGGTATAATCTGGGTACAAACAAACAAATGGGCAGATTGATGGACATTAGATCCAGCAAACAGTTGGACAGACTCTCAGCAATTTCTGTAAACCATATCAATAGCAAAGACAGAGCTGAAGCCCCTGGGACAGTGTGAAGTTTTCTCCATGTCCTCCCTTTAATATGCACTTTGTCTAGTCAGATGTGTCCACGGTCTTCTCAGTGTTAGATACCCTCCTCCTTATGGGGTGGGTAAGGGATTATGTGTTTTCCCTTTTGCTGTGTCCCCTATGATTTCATATCTTGTTTTCCTGATATGACTTTAATATGCATGGGTGTTCCTATAATCCCAGGTTACATTGAAAAATTCATAAAGTGGCACCTTTTCTACATTTTTATCAGTCTGTGCTTCATGGGTGGTGCTGGATAGATATTGTAATTATATGTTTGCTGAGGCACAGAGTCATCTCCATTCTAACAATGGGGTCAAAAGTCGTTTATAAAATGGTGTCTTTCATGGCAAGGTATAGTTTGAAAAACCACTATGCTACAGAATATGGAATCACTTGGATCAGGGCACAGCCTGGCCTCAATAGCAGTCCTGTTTGACATATGTGGTAGTGAATCACTGTCTCGTCTTAGTTCTAGAAGGTGGTCTCCAGAAGTCCTTTTCACTGTCTACACCTGATGGATCAATCTGGTTCTCAGGAGACAATAACTATTGCTCTAGACTACAGCCTACCTGTCAAGGTCAATAGCCTCAGGTTGGGGAGGTCTGTCTGGTGAGCATCGGGAAGTCAGGAATTCAAGGTGACTTGTTGGCCCAATTTAGGAGGCAATGACTTTGAATAATAGCTGCTTCTAAACCTGTTTCAATATTAATGAAGTAACTGGAAACTTCGGACACTACCATATATTTGATAATATTAACAAGTTATTACATAATATACTACAATGATAGTTTAACTGTTTAAAAATATACAAGCCCTTATGTTTCAGAGACTATGATGAAATACTTAATAATAAAGTGATATGTAGAGAATATGTCTTCAGGTGATCCACAGATAGAGTAAATATAGTGAGTACACCCGCAAATGAAACAGGTCAATGGACTGATATACTGATGACAAGTGATAATTATCTGGGGGAAATACTGCTAAAATATATAGCGATTAAACTTTCAGTCACATTATTTAAAAACATAATTTTAATGCAATTGGTTTTCTGCCAAAGTTAAAGTAGTATAGACTCAAACAATAATTAATCTATTATTTTTATTACTATTTTTATTGAAGTTTTGTGCATTTCATACAATATTTCACAGTCCAATTTAGACTCATTCCCCTTTCCATGCCCCCGACTCCACCCAAGTTCATGCATTCTACCATAAATGCCTTGTATCTGTTTCTGGGTCTTTTAAAAGTTGTTCTATGGAGAGGTTTATTGTTTGGGGAGAAGTTTACTGTTTCAGTCAGTTCTTTGTTCCAGTCCTTTTGTCCTTTGGTTGTTGTTGTTGCCTCCTATTTGTATTGTTCCAAAGTATGTATGTATATATATATATATATATATATATATATATATATATATCACATATACCAAAATTATGACATCTGAAAATAAACTGTGTGTTCATTCCAAATCATATTTTGGAATTCACACTTTCATTTTTAATTTTATATTACCCTAAAATATGCATACATACCTTCCACCCATATACCAAAATTACAAAAATAAGTGGTAAGTTAATTCTAGACCCCATTAAGGGATTCACATTATAAGAGCACAGTTGCATTCAGATCAAAGGAAGTATAACATTAACTTTGCTTAGTTTGCCTTACAACTAGGGATTTGGTGCTAGCATCCACAGATGAGGAATATAATTTGTTGTTGTTGTTGGTGGTGGTGGTGGTTTTGGGTCTGGGACCATGTTACTTCACTTAGCAAAATAGCTTCTAGTTCCAAATATTAACCTGGAAAGTTCGTGATGTTATCCTTCTTTACTTCTGTATATAACTCCATTGTATAGATGTACCACATTGTCTTTATCCACTCGTCCATTGAGGGGCACTTGAGTTGGTTCCAGACCAAACCTCCACAGATTAATCTATTAATTTATGAACTCATTCATATATCCATTTGGATTTATTTATAGAGGAAAATATTTGGCTTTTGAATAAAAACAATCTTGTATTAGAATTCCACTTCTCTCATTAATAATTTAATAATGATGGCTATCTCTTGACTGTAATTCACATTTTAAATTTTATACGGTTATGGTTGTTTTCCTGCATGTATGTGTACCATGTGCATGCCTGTTGCTCACAGAGACCAGAAGAGAGACTGGAGTCATAATTCTTCCAAGCTGCAATATTGGCACTGGAAACTGAACCTTGGCCCTCACAAGGCAAGCAGGTACTCTTATCCACTGAACCATCTCTCCAGCCCCGTATCATTCACATTTTATTCCCTTTAAAAATGTGAAGTTATGCAGGGCGTGGTAGAACATGTCTTTAATCCTAGCACTCGAGAGGCAGAGGCAGGAGGATCTTTGTGAGTTCAAGGCCAGCATGGTCTACAGAGTGAATTCCAGGACAGTCAGGGCTACAGGGCGACCCTGTCTCAAAAAGACCAAAAAAAAAAAAAAAAAAAGAAAGTGAAGCACTATTTCTTTTTGTGAACTAAATATGTTTAATGTTAGATATTTTAAATTGATGTTAAGAGATAAATGCCAAAAATAAGCTTCATTTAATTTCTGGCAAATATTTAATTTATTTAATTATAAACGAAATAAGGCAATACTTTGACTTACAAGGTACCAGTACTTTTGAGTATGAAAAAGGAAAACAAATGGAAATATCTCAAAAATAATGAACCAAAATGCTAAAAATCTTCTACAATCAAGCTACATGATCAATGCTAATGCTTAAACCTGTGAGAACACAGGCCATAGGTAAAGAATAGGTTTCACAGAGTAAGAGTTTTACTAAAAATCAGCTGGCCCAGTATGCTGCAGATGTGAGTTGTAGGCCAGCCTGATCTGCAGAGTAAATTCCAGGCTACCAAGATCTACATAGCAAGACCCTGCCTAAAAAATAATCAGCTTGAAAGATGAATGCACAAATGTTAAAGAGATCTTCGCCCCAGAGCTTCCCAAACATCATAAATGGTGTAAGGAAGTATGAAGTAAAATTAATTATACATTTCCCCTCAAAATATAAGTCATCAGTCTTGAAAAATAAAACTAAAATTATAAATATTATAAATTTCCCCCCAAAATTCTTAGCATAATTCTTTGTCTAGAACAGATTTTGGAGTAAAGCAATTTCTTCTTCCCATGACTTCACCATCTAACCTATCATGGAGTAAATTCCTGTAGTCAACTATATAATGAATTCCTGACCTGTAGTCATAGCCACAAATTAAGCAGAACTTTGCAGTGGTAGCTGAATCCATTGCAATAATAATGAGGTATTGACACTACCCAGTAGAAGCAGGAGACAGGCAATCACTGGACCTTCACCTAGGATTCCAGTCATTTCTAACCCCTGTTCTCAAATTGTATGAGAAGTTGGGGACTTGGAGTACTAGAGTATATAGGAGTTGGATGGCTAACTGAACACACAGCTTTGGTAATGGAGATTTCCTGAGTTATCACTCACTGTGAGTTAGGGATTTTTTAGTGAGGTAGCTGCTTTAGTGAGCCGCCCTTCCTACATGTATCTGAGCAAACCCAACAAACTCACACATTCTCAAGCTGGACTGGGGAAGAATTGCTCATTTTGTCTGTCCCTAGTGCCTCATCAGAACTGAATATACATTTGTTTATATCTGTGCAGGAAAAATAATGCAAGTATCAATAATTGTTATTGTCATCACTATACACCTTTCAACAATGAAAAAAATGGGGCTTGAGAAACGGCTCAGCAGTTAAGAACACTGGCTGTTCTTGCAGAGGACCTGTATTCAAATATAGCACCATCATGTTGGCTAATAGCCATCTGTAACTCCATTACCAGAGGCTCCAACAACTTCTTCTGTCCTCTACAGGCATTGCATAGCACAGGTGCACTTATGAACATGCAGGCAATACACTCATCCACATAAAATAAAAATTAAAAAATAAACTTTTAAAAAAAGAAACATTTTGCATGCTATTAAAATGGTTTATCTTCCATATACTCCTTATTTAAAAAGTAGATTTGGAATCATCAGAGTTGACCTAAAAGATGATAAAAATAATAAAAATCTTTCAGTTCAATAAATCTTCCTTTCCTAAATCTGGATTTCCTTTATAACTTATTTAGTGATTCAGTTTGACTTGGTAAATCTGTTTATAACTTGTTCTGACTTTAAATACCCTCAGCTGTCTTCAGAGTTACTAATTATTGATTTTGTGTAAAGGCTATTTAATTAAATAGATACCAGGAAGAGATAGTGCTTTTGTACAGACAGAAATGGCTGAGGGTGATTATTAAATCTGTTTTCCATGTGGAATCTTGATGAATCCATTGTTAATTTATATTTCCTCCTTCGGACTTGCCAGTCTGCTCATCTGCCTCCTTTTTCTGACATTGTCTTACCATTGAGATGAAGTCTTTATCTGAGATGCCTGGCATTTCTCAAAGAGTTGGCTTGACATGTGTACTAATAAAGCTCAATTATTGGAATATTAATTCACTCAGTAAGGCCATGTGTGAGAGAGTATCTTATGTTATAATATTTGAAACTTATTTGGGTGGTGTACTGGATAGCTTTAGTGTCAACTTGACACACCTGGGTTGAGGGAGCCTCAATTGGGGAATTGTTTGCATTGCGCTGGCCTGTGGCCATGTCTGTGGAGTATTGTCTTGAATGTTGAGCAATGTGGGAGGGCCCAGCCCACTATAGGTGACACTACCCCTGGGCAGGTTGTTGTGTGCAGTATAAAAAGCAGGTTGGGCCAGTAAGAAGCATTCCTCCATGTCCTGTGTCTCAGCTCCTGCGTCCAGGTTCCTGCCCTGAGTTCCTACCTTGGGCTCTCTGAGTGATGAACTGTGACCTGGGAGATGTGAGCTGAACAAAACCCTTTCCTCCCCAAATTTGTAGTGTTCAGTGTGTTTTGTCACAGCAATGGAAAAGCAAACTAGACCAAATGGATAAAATAATTAGTTTGATCCTTATCTATTGGAAGACACTTCTACAGTCAACTTGGTCACTAATAAGTGATATGAATATTCAAAACTATATGTTGGTAACTGGCACAAAACACTTTTCACTCCTAAGTGAATATTTATAAGGTTCTGATTATTCTGCCAGGATCTAGGAGTGTTATGGTAAATAGAGCAAAGCAAAGAGATTCCCCTTGAAGACTGCACAGCTAGTGGGAAGGCAAGGTTCATGTGGAGACCACAGTGGATACAGAGTAAAAATGACAGAGCAATTATTCAAAGGAAAAGTCTTCAATGGGAATGGTAACATAAGTGCAAAATGGTCAGAATAAATAACACATAACCTGGAAATGAAGGGTTGGACTTTGTTGACCAGGGCAAGATAATGGATGGGACTGACATCAACAGATACTTCCAAGAATTAAAATTCATATGTCCAATGAGATTCAACAAGTAAAATTTCTCCTCGTGTTTCTTAGCTTATGTCTCCTTAGGAAGTAGTGGTGGAAATCAACACAACCTTAAAGCTTGTCTGGGTTACATTGCAATTTACAGGATAGAACAGGACCCTATCTCAATAAAGTAAAACATACCACATTCCCACTTTAATCTGGTTGTGTAACCTAGTCATTTGTTAAAGGTATATTAATTTCCATGCTCTTTACAAATATACATTGTAATATAAAATAAGAAAGGAAATCCAAGGACTAGGGAGGGTTAGTGGCTCATTAACTGGTTGGCTTCAATGATATGGAGAGAATGTAGTGTTCTAAGTCCAGAGCCTAATCAGGCTTGGATATCTTTAACCCATTTGCAAGCCAAGTATTGCCCTACTCTGAACATAATATACCATACACATAATTACTCTGAAAATTCTTTGGAATTTACAAACAGGTCCCTAGTTTCTACTCACCCATAAGCTAAGAATTATGAGACAGCACTTGAGGGCTAGAACAGAGATTTCCCATTGTGCTATAACCTGCCTGCTTTGTATACTCACCAGTATCTTTGAAAAGCATGTTGATTTATGATTTATTTGTTCTATCACTATAGACATTTCTTGAAACTGCTGCCATATTGGCACATAGGATTAAGGCTGACCTGAATTGGTTTTCTCAGGCCATGGTCACTCATATTTGGTTCCATAATCAACTGTCACATCCCCTTTGAGATGAGAGCTCTTACATCAATAGTGGGTAAAAGGCTTGCTGTACAAGTGTGAGTGCTTGACTTAAAATACTGAGGAGAGATTAGTTAAGCTAGACACGGGTGCACATCTATAAACCTAGCCCTCCTACTGGGAATGGGAACCAAGACAGGAGATTCTTCAGAAATGAGAGGACCAGCTAGCCTAGTTGCATGCAGCAAGCGAACTTCAAACAAGATGGAAGACATACATTTTTGAGCTACACAGAAATTTCAATTATCTTCTTAATATTTTCTTTTAAATATAATTTATGTCCAGTACAATTCATGCCTCTAAACTATGTGATTCAGTGGTCTAAGTATATTCAAAGTATACAATTGGGTCAACTTCATAAGCACAGATAAAGCCTCATTCCTCGTAGCTTTTGGTGATTTTCTTTTTCCTCAATATCTAGTGCTCACTAATCTACTTATCTCTATCAAACTGCATTTCTGCCAATCTTAAACATGTAATATAGTAACCTGCAATGTTTTCTGGTTAGCCTTGCATTGAGTACAATGATTTTATGATTTATCCATGTTCAAGAATAAAATTGTATGTCATTTCTCTGTGTGCCCGATGAATACTGTTTCACTTGAATATTATTTGTTCATTTTTAACTAAAAAATAATTGAGAAGTTTTCTTTTGGGGCCACTATAAATAACATTGCAATGAACCTTTGGGCACAGGGTTTTGTTCACATTTGTGTGTGTGTGTGTGTGTGTGTGTGTGTGTGTGTGTGCGTGTGTGTGTGTGTGTGTGTGTGTGTGTATGTGTGTGTGTGTGTTTGCTGTGTGAATGCCATGTGTCTATGTGTTGTAAGAGACCAGAAGATAGAATTGGATTCTCTGGAGCTAGACTTACAGGCTGTTGTGATGTGGGCACTGGAACTTGAGCTCATGTCTTCTGAAAGAAAAGCAGAAAAGGAGACAGGGGCTCCCTCTGCCCCCCCAAAAAAAGAAAAACGGAGGATCAGTTCTCTGACTGACCTTGAGAAAACAAAAACCTTGGTTAATCTGGGCTAACAGTGTAGCCTTAAGCATCCAAAAGGAAAGTATAACCAGAAATAAATAATTGGTAAGGCTTGAGAAATTGCACTTCAGATATAAAACTTGAGATCTCAGTAAAAAGACAAAAAGTAAAAAAACAAACGAAACACAGTTGTTTTGCCTGTCTTACTGAAAGTACAGCTACCCTGTGGCTGCCACTGCTTTTGCCATCCTTCAAAGACATGAGACACAGCTTTTCAACCTTCCAATATGGACTGAAGGCTCATGTCTCTCCAAGAATCCTCCAAACCTTCAGTGCCAGATTGGGTCTGCTGAGACATTTAGCTGTGGAGTAAGCTACTACTGGTGTTTCAGCCTCTTCAGAGTATAGACTACAATTGTTGGACTGCCCAGGCTGTATCACAGAGACCAGTACAGGAGGATGGAGACAGGACATGGTGCTTCCTGGACCTCATTTGATGACCACCATGGGAAGGGAAAACCCCAGTGTCTAGCACAAGGGCAGGACTGATGGTTGTTTCTGGTTGCCAAGGAGAGGCCTTCAAACATGGCATCTTTCAGCCTAATTAAAAAGAAAAAAAGAAATCATAAGCTGAAGATGCTAAAAGATATATGTAGCATGCATATATGCATTTTTTGGAGTAATGCAGATTGAAAGGAAAAACAACAACAAAGACTAGGTCAAAGAACTGACTGAAATGGTGAACTTCTGCTCAAAACAGTCAACTTCTGCATAGATAATTTTAAAAGAGACTGAGAAAAAAGATGAAAAACATTTTTTGAAGAATGCATGAGCTCTGGTGGGTCGGGAGACGGGGGCATGGGTCTAGATTTGATTTGTAATATAATTTTGAATGAAATGCACAGAGCTTCAATAAAAATTTACATTAAAAAAAGCAAAGCAAAACAAATGTTCTTAACTGCTGAGCCATCTCTCTAGCCCCACATATACAGATTTTTGTGTGGACGCACGCATTCAGTTTACTTGGCCATATTTCTAGTGGTAAAAATTGCTTGGTCATAGGGCAATTTAAGATTTAACCAAATGAAACGTTGTCAAACTAAATTTTTATGTAGTCAGTTTATCATTTCACAATTCCTCCATCAATGCATACCAATTTCAGTTTCTACTTTGTTACCACTTATGTCTGTCTTTTTAATTTAACAGCCCTGTAGGTATGGCATAGACTACTGCTTTGGCATGTATAAGTACACTTATAAAGACAAATGATTACATCTTTGCATGAACTTATCATTAATTATATATGTTCTCTGGGGACTTTGGTTTGAAAAACAATATTGTATATAGCTACTTGTTAACAAATCTTAGTCAAATATATTTCTTTGCATATTGTATTTGATTACCACAATATTTATAGATAAGCTATTCTTATTAACAAGTATCCTTTATCTTCTGGCCCATGTTTCTTCTGATTTTATATTTAGAAATGATGTAAATATATATCCTGATGTAACAGCAGGAACCAGTAACTAACAAGGAACCAGGAATGTAAAGGGAACCTGAGACAGATGACTAGTAGATGGCAGGTGCTTTTGTTTTCTCAAAGTTAGTTGAGGATCTGGTCCTCAGGGGTCACTCAGGTTTTTTTCAGGGGGCGGGAGTCCCTGGCTCCTTTCAGCTATTAATTTACCAGTTCCACCCACTCAAGGATGAAATCAATTCTTGCTAGACCAGGCTTCCCATTTTGAAGCATGAGCAGACTTTCCTCTTTATAGACTGGACACTGGCCGAAGTCTCATTAGTGGGTCTCCAAGACTTCCCTACACAGGAAGACTGGTGACTCACATTTGCAGGACATTTCAAGAGATTCCCCCATGCATAGTCCCCTGAGACTTAGTTGACCTCTGAGGGCAAGGAACAAAGTTATCCCTTAGGTCCCTTGGCCAAATTGGTATGGGCATTAAGTACGGTTGTTACATACCCAGAAAGGCTAAGTTAACACCAGCCCGATACATCACACCTATACTAAAATTATGTCATCTGAAAACAGACTGTATGTTATTTCCATATCATATTTCTTGATTCACATTTTTCCATTTTAATTTTATATTACTGTAAAATATGCATACATACCCACCATTGTATACCAAAACAGTGAAGTTCTCCCCAAAACAATAAGCCTCTGCTTTGAAAAAAAAAAAAAACAAACTCTGGAAAGACTCAGAAAAAGATGCAAGACATGTATGGCACAGTGCATGAACTCAGGTGGGATGAGGGGCATGGATAAGGGAAATGACTCTAAATTGGATTGAGAAGTGATGTATGATATATGGAAAAAGTTTAATAACAATAAAAATTTACATTACTCTAAGAAAAGAAATATCACAAATTACCACAATAAAAAAAAAAAGGAAATGCAAACTGATACAACTCCAGTGTAGCAACAGGACTGCAGACAGTGATCTGGGACCCACCCAGAAAGCTAAAAGTAGACCAATATTACTACTTGGTATATGGCTAAAGGAGATGAAAGTAATTTGTGAAAGAGCCATCAGCAAGCTCATGTTTATTGTAGCACAATTCACAATAACAAAGAAATAGAAACAAGTTAAATTTCACCAATGGACAAAGTAATTACATATACATACAGAAATTTAATACAGCCACAAACACTCACAACTGAATACTATTCATCCACAAAAGAATGAAATCATTTAATTTGTGACAACCTGAATGAAACTGAAGACAATTATCTTAAGTGAAATGTACAAATAATGCCTGCCTCCATTTGTACATGAAATATACAAAGGTTGAGTCCATAGAAGTGGAGAGTGAAAGTTATAAGACGCTGGGACATATACAGAAAAGGAAAGGATGGTGAGAGCTTTTCAAGAAATAACATGTCGTTTTTCTACAACTCTATAGTACACCAGAATCTACATTAAGAAGTTCTAGTTTTTAGTCAAGTCCCCAAGTTGGAAAGAATCTAGGTCTTGATAAATATCTTAGTTTTATACTTTAAGGTTTTAAGGTTTTATTCATTTATCTTTCACAAAACTGCAACTAAAATTATTTCTAGTTACAGTGCAAAGCTCACAGTACTTATAAAACAAACTGTGACCTACAATTTCTATTGGTTGTCACAGTTTTCCACAAGTGGTTACTAGGAAGGAGAGTGTCTCCATATTCACAAGCAAGTCTTTTAACCACAGGTCTTACATGCCTCAATCTGGTTTTCCCAGAAAAGGAATCTGTTATCTGTTTGAGACCTGATGAAGAATCTTGATAATTTCAAAAGGATGACATATTTTATTTTCTTTTTCTTTTTCTGATGCTTATAATGATTTCAAGGAAGAGTCTCAATGTGCTTTCTTTTTTTTTTATTTATGTGTATGAATGTACTGTCTGCATGTAGGTTTGTGCACCCATGTCGTGCAATGCCGCGGACGTCAGAAGAGGGTGTCGGACTCCCCTGGAACTGGAGTTCTCCTGGAATTGGAGTTACAGACGGTTCTTAGCCGCCATGTGGGTGCTGGTGATCGAACCCGGGTCCTCTGCAAGAGCGGTCGGCTCGCTTAACCGCGAGGCTATGTCTCCAGCTCCCTCAATGTGCTTTCTATCTAAACCAAAAGTAGACACAAGAAACAATGATTTTTACCTTTTTCTAAGAGTCTTACAAATACACAAGTAGGCAATTACACGTCAAATTTAAAATTTTCCTCTTGTTTCTTTTTACATGTAATTATGTTTTGCGGCCATTATAGGAAGTGAGGCATTCCTTCTGTCAGATCACCATTTGTCAGCTTCAAGGCATTTCCCGTCACTTTTTAAATTCTTTCTATTTCTGAACCTTGATTGGATATAAAGTGTCTCGTCTGTAGCCATATTTTCTGTGTACTTCAGACTTCAGGAGCTAAGCAGGGTCGGGTCTGGTTAGCACTTGAATCATTGAGACTAAATGCCTACAGTTTGATTTCTTAACCCACTGAAGAGGGTGGAAATTAAAGAATGTTAAAGAATGTTAATGCTGGGGCTGGAGAGATGGCCTAGCGGTTGGGAGCATTGACTGCTCTTGCAGAGGACCCGGGTTCGATCCCCAGCACCCACATGGCGGCTGAGAACCATCCGTAACTCCAATTCCAGGAGAACTCCAGTTCCAGGGGAATCCGAGACCCTCTTCTGAACTCCGTGGCATTGCACGACACGGGTGCACAGACCTGCATGCAGACAGTACACTCATACACATACAAAAATAAATAAAATTAAAAAAAAAAAGAATGTTAATGCTTTTCACATTCAAATGTTGAAAACAGCCCGGATTTTCTTATGTAACTCACTCCATATGGATATTTCAAGACATGATGCACATAATGTTTTCGCAATTAATTTATTCCTTTAATAGATTCTGTATTTTCCCTGTGTGTGAATGATAAAAGTATTTACCTTGATCTAATTTCTGTACTGGCAAGAGCTTCCATAAGGAACCTCTCCAGGAGGCACATTATTCACAACTTATGAATGTTTCAGCCTGAGTCTCAGACTCTCTGGTTCTAATGATGCTTTTCCCTGATACGATGCTGAAAGTCAATTACTTCTGAGTCTAGATCATTTTATTTCTTGATGTGGACTCCCTGCTGTAATCAAAATATAACCACTCTTTTTATGTAAGTCTCGTTCAGCCCCAAAGCTGTAACTGTTCATTTTCCTTATGAGTGTCTTCTGCTGCTTTACTTTGCCTTAGTCGTATGCATCCAAAAGAAAGTTCCATATATATTTGCAAAGCTACTTTAAATATATATATATATAATTATAGGATATATAGATATAGTATAGATATATGAATTTTTGTGGGATTCATACAGTACCTCAAGGAAACATATTCTTACAGGCTCCTGGGACCTGGCTCACATGAACTTACAGCTATGGTGACAGCAAGCAAATTCAATCACAAAGCAGCATAGAATTGGGCAAAACTACTTTTGACTATTGGAGTTCACGAAGATACTGTGTCTCCTAGAAATTGCTGATTGTATAGCTTTTAAGAATACTTGTAGTCAGACATGGCATATTCATCATAAATAGGGTGCTTTTAATACCTACTCACTGCACTCATAATTAAAAACTCTTCATCATAGTATAAAATAAATCAAGTTCATTGTTGATGTATCCATTTTTAAAATGTTCTCCCTCTGTCAACCTCAGTCGATTCAAGGTGCATTTTCTATCAGTTGTCATTTTTTATATTATTCATTTTTAATATTATATGCATGCTTGATTTTATATCTTTCTGGGCACACATGCCAGAAGATGGATGTTTAGGTGGAGGTCAGAAGAAAATTATTTTTTTCCTTCTATATTGTGGGTTCTGGGAACCAAACGTGAGTCCTGAAGCATGACAGTCAGTGCCTTTATGTGCTAAATCATCTTGGAATCCCAAATATCTTTCATAAGATTTCAATATTACCATAAATTCAGAACACTAAAATAATATTGCTTCTGATTTTTCGTGGGTCCAGATTCCAGCCTGGGGTTAGTAGGCTTCTGTGCTTCAGTTTGTGTCAGCACCCAGACCAGCATAAATGAAAATATCATTTGAAAACTGGAGCAAGGTTCAGCATACATTCCGCACTGAAAACTGTGCCATGATTCAGTTCTGGGTACCTGGGTGAGCCAAAGCCCACAGTTCCTCACCAGCTGCTTCTACTGGACTTCATAGTTTCTGACTGGTTGCCAGGTCTCAGTATCTAGCCAGGAGAGTCTTCCTAAATGGAACTCATGCTTTACTCAGTAAAAAAAAAAAAAAGGATAAAAGATTACCAGGATGCAGAAGAGAGGATTTTATAACTGTTATGAATGAAAAGGCATTTGCTCACCTTTTAGTGCTGTCTTGTCGAGAAGAAAACTGCAGCTCACAATCCCAGTAAAGAAGAAGGGCTTTTACCAGGGCGAGACAACATTTCCCTTATTTGTCACATTATCCATTTACTTCCTCTTTGAATCTTGTGGATGCTTGGGTGCTTGAGAGTCAGAGATTTCATATGTGCTATTTTCTCTGTTTTAAGTGTCCTTTTACTGTATTTATGCATGGGTGATTTTCATTATTTACTTTCAGATTTGAATATCAGGGCTTTGGATGTGTTTTGGATAATTACTAGTGTTCATTTAAGTATTATGGCTTTATGAGCACTGTTTTACTCCCCTTCTTGCCTTATCTCCTTGTTAATAGCTTTCAAAATAACTATAAGGATATGCACCTACTTATTTTTCTAATACTGATACATTATCTTGACGGCAGTGATATTTATGTATGTATTTATTCTGGTGTTTCACAATGACTACTTGATGCTTCATGTATCTTTCAGAACTAATACATGAAAAGCTTCCCTTCCTTGGTGCAGCACTGCATACAAAATTGGATTTGGAATTTGTGTTTAGTTCTCAGGTGGTACTGAAAAGTACAAGAGAAGCAATAACAATCACATTAATTTAAAAAGACTAAATGAGAATAAGATTGACTCTGACAGGCAGTGGATGGTGCAGGGCATTTGAATTTCCACAAATTACTTCACATTTGGTTCCAGACATTACTATTGGAAGGAAAGACTTATTTCAGGATGTGAAGTATACATATACAAAAGAAGACAGAAGAGAGAAGGGAGAAGGGGTGGAAGAGGAAAGAAAAGAACTAAGGACATTTTAAAAATATATTTCACATTTGTAAAATGAGTTTAGCAGATATATTTTTCAGAGGCTTTGTGGTATGTAAGGAAGGAAGAAGGGAGGAAGAGCAACAGAGAGAGAATCTTCAGTGTATATTATAATAATAATATTATAATTAAGTTATAGTAAACACTGAAGATTCTCTGTCCCTCTTCCTCCCTTCTTCCTTCCTTACATATAATAATATTTATTATATATACTATAAATAAGTTATAGTATATATAATAAATATTATTATATTTATTATATATACTATAACTTTGTGATATATACTATCACATTGCGAGATGTGACCCTGGAGCAGCAAGCCCAGGGCCACATCTCACAATGAGCACAGGAAGCAGAGAGAGCTACTGGAGACCAAAAGGCTTGTTAAACTCACTAAGCCTGCCCCTAGTGACAGACTTCCTCCAGCATGGCCATACCTTCTAAGACCTTCCAAAACATTGCCACCAACAAGGGACAAAATGTCTGAATACTTAAAGCCTATGGGGGACATTTGCATTCAAGTCACAACATTCTACCCCCTGGCCCCCATAGGCTCATGACCATATAAAATGCAAAATGTCTTTAGTCCAACCTTAAAAGTCCCCATAGTCTTTACCAGTCTCAATTCTATTCAAAAGTCTATAGTACAAAGTCTCTACTGAGACAGGTCAATCTCTTAACTATAAGCTCCTGTAAAATCAAAAGGCAAATTACATACTCCCAACATACAGTGGAAATGAATACACATTCCCATTCAAAAAGGGAGGAATAGAGGCATAGTGAGGAAATACTGGACCAAAACAAGACCAAAAACCAGCAGGGCAAACACCAAGTCCAGTAGCTCCAGGTGTAACTTCTGGGACTTGACTTCCAAAAGGCCAAGATGGCTCAGCTCTTCCAGCTTTGTATGCAACATACATTTCTTCCTTAGGCTGGTACCACTCCATGTATGCAGTTCTCCTTAGCAAATATCTCACAGCTCTGGCATCTCTAATGTCTTCTTGGGGTCTCCACTGCCAACCAGGCTTCACATTCACAGCTTCATGCAATGGCCTATCAGGGCCTTCTTTATTCAGGGATGTCCCTGCTGCACCTTGCCTGGCCTAAAACAACAGAAGAAGAACTGATGACCCCTTCACCCTTGCAAACTTCATGCCTCTAAAGCCAGCACCACGTGAATGAAACTGCTGAATTTGGCTGCAAGTTCTGGATGGACTCTGTCCTACTTCAACCACATTCAAAACTTTTCTCTGCCCTTTCAGTATTTTCCTTTCAAAAGCTGGAGGCTTAGCTGGGTGTGGTCTTGCCCTGAAGATACTGTTTCTGTTGTTTACTTATAAATCTTGAGGCCCCTCCTTAATGACTTTAATCTCACTTTTTCTGTTGTTTACTTGTAAATATCTAGGCCTCTCTTTAATCACTTTAATCTCCTTATCAAAGGGATCCTTTCCCTCACCTGCCTTGGCTCCAACACTAATCTCCCTAGTGCACTTTTCTAATCCAAACTGTACATTCTGCACATCTTTCTGTCCCATCTGCTCTTCTTCCCTGTAGATCTGTATAATATTCACCATTAATAGCCACACCATCATTTCTATGTTAGGCTATCTTGAAATATCCTCCACGAAAGAAATTAGTCCATTGCTTTCCTTAGCATCAGGCAAGCATTTGGGCTGTGGGCAAACTGCAGCCAGACTCTTTGCCAAAATATCCCAGTTGCTGCTTAAGTCTTTATTTTCCTTTGGAAGTACATTTTTCTTAGCAGCAATGCTTTCTTCTAGGCTTCTACAAGAATGGCCCATTAATCTCTGATTAAAGCAGTCAACAGCTTTTCTAGTCCAAAGTTCCAAAGTCTTCCACATCTCTCCAAACACCCACATGGTCAGGTTCTTCACAGCAAACAGCTCACTCTCTGGTACCAAATGTTGTACTAGTCACTTTTCTGTTGCTGTGATAAAACCACTATGATCAAGGGAACTTATAAAAGGAAGAGTTTATTTGAGCTTATGTTTGACATCTCCAATGAGCACAGGAAGTCAAGAGTGAGCAACTGGAGACTGGCAAGGCTTGTTAAACTCACTAAGCCTGGCCCCAGTGACATACTTCCTCCAGCATGGCCACACCTAAGATCTCCCAAAACAGTGCCATCAACTAAGGACAAAATATCTGAATACTTAAAGCCTATGGGGGACATTTGCATTCAAAATCACTACAATCAGAATTGGTTTGATAGTCTTTAGATTATATTATTGTATAGTCCTATCTCATTTGTTTAGGAAATGCCAGCTGCTATTTACTTTTACCAGACAATTAAAAATATGTGATCATATCCATAGACAAGGATGGTACCATGACTTAACTCTATGTTTTCCATATATTAGTATAGTACAGAGAGCATGTGAGTGTAACTCATGCCAAGGATGATGATACCTGATCATTGTTCATGACAGATGACCAGATGATTCACCACTAGTATTATTATTTGTAGTAGTATTCCCACTACTACAAAAACAGCATAGAGACATTTTATATAGCTCATATCAGCTGGGAGATACCCTCATTTAGGCAACCACATTTTCTTTTTATTTTCCTGGATTCTTTTTTTTTATTTATTATTTTCTTATGTGTATGAGTGTACTATCTGTACGTAGGTTGGTGCACCCATGTCATGCAATGCCGCAGAGGTCAGAAGAGGGCGTCAGATTCACCTGGATCTGGAGTTAGAGACAGTTTTTAGCCACCATGTGGGTGCTGGGAATTGAACCCAGGTCCTCTGCAAAAGCAGTCGGTGAGCCATCTCTCCAGCCCCCCGCAACCATATTTTCTAATTAATGGAGTTCTATTTCACGTTATATGATGTAACTTTATGTACATTAGAAACTCTGAGATGAGCAAATGTGATGTAATGGGCTTTCATTGTGCCAGAGGTTATGCTTTCTATATAAATCATCATAAATTGTATGCTGTTTTGATTGTTTCATTTTAGTGTTTCCTCTATCAAACATTTTGCTGGATTCTTCCAGATCACTTCATGACTTTTCTGGTCAATGAATTCGGTCCTTGTAATTTCCACTGTGATTTCACCCTCTCACAAGTGCAGTTCATCCCACATTGTCTCAAACTGTTGTCATCTTCAGGAAAGAAATCTGTTCAAGCATTCACATTCAAGGCTGAAGGGTTTTAGTAACTGTTGATATCAGTTAAACAATCTTTGCTCTTAATCCTCTAAAATACATTGCTATGAATATCCATTCTTTGAACCAGTCTTCAAAATAATTATTTAATACAGAATGCTGGGTGTGTTTATGTTATTCATCCTCGTGCTTGATGCTCTGCCAAGTGGAGATTGATCTAGGAGTTTTCATGTGTTGAGAAAAACTCCCCACTACTGAGCTATGTTCCCAGACCATTTTCTCCTGAAATGTAATAGTACAATGTGCTAACAATTCTGAGGATTAGGATATTACCATTGTTTGGTGGAAAGGCACTATATTATTTTTGACACATAATGACTTCATCTCCCAAGTCTACATTGACACTGAGTATGCAAAGTCATTACCATATACTTTATATTCTGTTTTGATTGTCTGTTTCTTTGACCTTATTCCACACTCATATATTCCATACTTAAACCTCTAGGCTATAAGTCTCAGTAGAAACTGGTTCATTTACTCCCACTAGAGAATAACACAGTCACAAGGAGTAGCACAGTCTTGCACTATGGACATAATTTAATAAATCTTGGTTGACATTTGGAAGGTAGTGTTTGCATACTTAATGTTGATCTTACAAATAACATACTCTTGGGTTCCGGAAATGAGAAAGTTTAGGAGGACATAGTGACTCCCAAGCATGTCTTTCTGAATTATCACTTTTCCCATTTTTTTAAAAATTGATAATCTGTTACCATGATTCATTTCTTATCATGTAAAAAAGGGAATTCTGATTTCTCCTCATCCAATGACATTATAACCTCTTTATGTTTGGCCCATAGTTGGTTTTTATAGTAAATTTTCATGGTAGCCTTGCTCTGATAAAACCTTTCAAGTTTTTGAATAATGCTTTTAATAAAGACCCAATTTCTCTGGCCTAAAGTGCCCAAGCCTGCTGACTCTTGCCTAACCCGCATCTCATCATCATCCCCTTTCTCTATTATTTATATCGCAGCTTGTCTTTGCCTCAATGCTTTCACATTCTGTTTTGCTTCTCAGAAAGTTTTTGGTTTTCGAGATTATGCTTATAGCTTATTCTTGCAGCCTTCATACCACCTCATGTAATGCAGAGACCTCGAACTAAGTAGAAGACATAGAGATGAATTTGGGGTGTTGCATGATGCCATTTGTTGACAAGCTGAGATCTGGGTAACATGACCCTGGGAGGTACATTTCAACTCTAGAATCAAATGTTTTCATATCACTACAAGAAAAGAACTATTTATGAATAGATGTTTCTATTCTGCTGAAATACATCCCATCTAAGAAACAGAAGGCAATTAGCAAAGAATCTAATCAGCAGCATTGCTTTAGTGCCCATCATTAACAAGCTTAACGGTTACACCATTTTTCTTTTCTGCTTTATGAAGAACTCATTTATGCACCATTTCAATGCTATTGTAATTGTGAGTGAATTTTATGGAGGGATTAAATTACTGGCCTCAATTTTACAACGCAAACATTACCTGCAGCCTTCTATAACCCAGCCACAAGAGAAAATGGAGAGAAAGAAAAAAATATCATAAAAATACTGGGGCTGCAAACTGAACTTTGATGCTCATTGGTTTGATTGATCTGAGGCAGCACATAAAGATTTCAACCATGTGATATAAAATTTCCTTTTTATTTCTGTGACTTTTTTTTTTCTTTGAAGCAATCCTTAATAGATATCCTGAGAGAGGAGAGATACACCTAAAAAGACTGAATAATTTTTTTAAAGACTGAATATTTAAAAGACACAAAATGTCAATTCGTAAATATTTGAGTATTTGCTTGACATCTCATTTAAACAATAGAGTTCTCAGGCATATTCTAACTAATAAAAAAATCAAGTGTTTCATGTAGCTGGAGGCAACTGAAGTTATCTTTGTAGAGAAAGGTCAGTGTCTTAAGATGAATAAAATTCACTCAATAAATTATTTATTAGCCACTTTTTTCTTGTAACTATATTAAACACATGTGCAAACCATGTAATTCAGAAGCTTTTACTTAAATGAAAATGTGAGTTTTCAGACATTTGTTTCAAAGAATGCTGATTTCAGTCTGCAAACAAAACAATGGACAATAAAAGAAGATAAACCTTGAATTTTTGGTGTTAATCATTTATCTTACAACTTTAACAATTGTAGGTTACCCTCTGTTTCTTTATATACATAGTATTATTTTTTTCTTCTCATTTTTTCTTTTCTTTATGCCACCCCCCATCATTAGATTAAAGCAGTATTTAGAGGGATGGAGAGATGACTCAGGAGTTAATAGCACTCACTGCTCTTGCAGAGGACTCAGGTTCAATTCCTAACACACACGGAGGCTAACAACAGTTTGTATCTACAGTTCTAGGGGACTCTAATGCCCTCTTCTGACTCCATGGGCATTGCATGACATGGAAGCACTTACACACATGGAGGCAATGCACTCATATACATGAAAATATTTTTAAAATGAGGTATTCAGGAAGATCATAAACATCATTTTATGATTAAAATGTCATTTAAAATTTTATTCTCAATGCACTTTTTTTGAAATATTTTATTTATAATTTTTATTTTATATGAGTGTACTGCCTGCATGTAAGTGCAGCTATGTCGTACAGTGTAGACAGAGGTCACAAAAGAGCATTGGATCCCATGGAACTAGAGTTATGGACAGTTGTTAGCTGTCTTATGGGTGCTGGGAACCAAATTGAGTACCTTGGAAGAGCAGCCCGTGCTCTTAGCTGCTAAGCCATCGCCCCATCCCCCTCAATGCACTCCTTAAAGTAGCTTCTCTTTAAAATATTTTCCACTTGAAATCACTGTTCCCTTCTCTCACTTGAAAGAATTGAAGGCTTAGAGAGCAAAAGTGGCTCAGGAAAGATACACAGAGACTATCCATGAAAGCAGGACAAAGAAAGCTGTGTCATAGAACATCTCCAAACTGCTGACAAGGCAGAGTGACCACTCGGTAGAATGCCTTCTGACAGTGCATGAATCCCTGGCTTCCAAATGAGAACCCAGTGAACTTGGCCTACTGGCTTCTAACTGCAATCCAAGAACGGGGCGGGGAGAGACAGGAATATAAAACTATAAGATTATTTTCTTTCTCTTACATACAGATTTTACCTAGGGACTCTAGAAAAGACCTGTATCAGTAAGATAGATCCCCAGCTGGGAGCTTTTATTGGGACCTTTCACAATCCATAAGCCATCATAGTTTGAACAATCTCTTTTCCACTCTTATAAAAAAATATTTATTTTTGTTATTTCACTTTTTATTTTAGGGGTCTTTTGAGACAGAGTTTCCCTGTATCCACAGCTGATCTAGATCTTACTATGTAGACCAGGCTGGCCTCTATTTCAGAGAGATAAGCCTGCTCCTGTTGCCACATATCTTTATTCATTCCATATACTTAGCTTCCATCTTTATTTTCCTGTAATTATAACAAAATATTTTACCTAAGGCTGGAATCTTAAGAATTCAAGTGATCAAATGAGCTACTTACTAGGTATCAGGAATTTATTACATACACATGACTTTCTAGATTGTAATTATGCTATTTGTTTATTCACTTAAACAAATATTAGGAATACCAAACACTGAATTGTACATTACAAAAAGGAAACATGGCCACTGTCTTTCAGAACTTTTAGACATATTGCATGAGATGGATGATGTTATACAGTCAAGTTCATGAACAAATCTATGATAACATTATAGGAAAGGACATTTATGTGACATAGTACACAAGTGTGTATGTGTGTGTGTGTGTGTGTGTGTGTGTGTGTGTGTGTATGTGCACATGTGCATGTATCTGAAAAGATGATCCAGGGAGCTAGGTTTCATAAGAATATGTGATGAGAGACAAGGAAAGACTTTAGTCTGAAATGAGGTATGAAGATGGATTGAGAATCTCTTTTTAAAGATTCTGTTCAAGGAGGTCAGGGAGATAAAATTGTGCTCAACACTCCAAAAGTTTTACAACAGGATAATGCATTTTCTTTCCATTACCAAGGAGAGGACAATTAAAACAATTTCATTGCACAATGAAAGTTATATTACTGAAATGCTAATGAACATACCTAGAAAGTAATTCAGTTTACAGTGTGAAAGTAAGATGGCTGTTTCATCCCTTTAGATAAGATCCACTCCTTGCAGCTGTGAGTACATGCACCTGCATCCACCCACATGCATGTACAAAAGCATATAAATATTTATATGCATCCCATGGCTATTAAAATGGCTTTTTAATTACATATAAAAATCTTTAAATGCACACTACAAGGCTAGAAAATGAGATTATGTTGATAATCACATGGTTACTATGTTCTAAATTCAGTATTACATATGAACATTGATATAAAAAAACAAGCAGGGACCTATGTTGTGAATTACAGAATAGTAGAAACTTAAGTTCTGACAGCAGAAAAATACAATCACTCATAACTTATTTGAAGGAAAAATAAATCCTAATTTATGAGGTTGCAATAACATTCTAAACTCAATATTTAGGGCATTTTGGTTCATGAATAAATCTGTCAAGGACTGGATGGAAGAGACATAAGAATGATTATAAATGCACACCTGGTGTTGCTTGGGTCTAATTACTGATGCTTGCATTCATAAGGTCTTCCTTTCAGATTGTATGTGATTGGCAGATAGTAAATTTGTGAGAGGGGTCATTTGATAAATTGAGACTACCATAAGGGATATATGGGGTTCCAGTAACTGGGGAATTAGCCAGAAATTAAAACTAATAATAACTTATTTCCAAGGAAATATTAAAGCTAACCTAGAAATGTTTTCTGATGTCCTTCAAATTCTGCCCATTGTTTGAGGTGTCTCAATCCATCCAACATTCTATCCATGTACATCATTCTCCCTTCATTCATCTATCCATTCATTCTGTAAACACCTATTTACTATCTTTTTGGATTTTGAAAACTTGCCAGGCATGTTCTTTTAAATAGGTCAGCAGGCCAAGAAAATGATGTTGTAATTCTCATTTTAATAATGGATAATTAACAAATTAAAAAAATTAGTATACATGAGTTTAAAACTTACTCTCACTTATCAGTAGTCTAGCTAAGGCCTACATTCCTTAACTCTTTCATTATTATTATTTTATTATTATAAATATTTTACTAATGGATAATGAACTCTTTCATTATTATTTTATTATTATTATAATTATTATTATTTTACTAATGGATAATGAAATAGATAAGGAATGTTGGCCTTAGCTGGACTACTGCTAAGTGAGAAAGTAAGTTTTGATCTCTTTTATGTATACTAATTTCTTAATTCCTTTGTTTAACAGATTGTTTCCAGGTGTGTAGCATCCAATGGATCACAATACTGGTGATTCTGAATGTAGAGCTGGTGAACTACAAGGATCATGGTGCCAGAATATGTTTCCTTTCTATTCTGTGTTCTCTAAATGAAACCAGAAAATTCAAGGTACATACTGAGCACCCATTTGCATATGTCCCCAGTCATATTTCAGTTCCCACCATGCCAACAATGTTAGGTTTAGTTTATTTTCTTAGCCATATATCCTGGCTAAGAAAATGGAGATTTCTTTATAAACAATGGGACACAGGTACACACACACACACACACACACACACACACACACAGGCAAAACACTTATAAACACGAAATGAAATAAATATGAAAATTAAAATAGAACCAACAAATGGTTAAATGAGTAGGATGGAATTTTGCCAAAATTCTATAAAAATGGTTGAGGATAGAGATAAGGCTCAGCACTTAAGAGCACTGGATAAACTTGCAGAGGACCCAGGTTTGATTCTCAGCTAGCACCCATGTGGAAGCTAGCTATAACTCTAGTTCTAGGGTATACAACACTCGCTTCTGACCTCCATGAACATTATAGCACATGGGTACACTTAAACCGATGCAGGCAATA